>JANTPZ010006399.1:0-29263 GCA_025593235.1 Vachellia pachyceras | reverse complement strand
TTGCTTATATTGCAGGTGGACTTTATTACCATGTGGGGTGAAGTGCGACTTTTGAAGCCTATATCGTTAATTCAAGATGAGAACCCCTGCATAATTCTGCATAAAGAAGAATGTGTAGAATAATAATCTTATTCCTGAAGATACTGGGTTTTAGTGTACATTTTGTTTCCTCCAATCTTTTACATACATTAGAATGTGTGCTTATGGTTATAGATACCATGTACTTGATATTACTATTTAAAATTTGTTTTTTGGGTCAATTGTGTAATAAAACAAGATTTGTTTATGAAATATTTTTGTAAATGTGTAGTTGATTCATATTTAAAATCAGTGAAACATTTAGCGAAGAAATTGTCAAATTTAGTGCGGAATATAACCTATTTAGCAATGGAATTGTCAAATTTAGCAATAGAATATAATCCATTTAGCTACTGAATTGTCAAATTTAACGATAGAATATAACCCATTTAGTGACAGAATTTAACCCATTTAGCGATGGAATTGTTAAATTTAGCGACTGAATATAACCCATTTAGCGACGGAATTTTCCGTCGCTAAATCCGTCACTAAATTAGCGACGGAGTTAGTTCCGTCGCTAATTCCCTCGCTAATTAGCGAGGAATTTAGTGATGGAAAATGTTTTCGTCTCTAAATTAGCGAGGGAATTAGTTCGGTCGCTAATTCCCTCGCTAATTTAGTGACGGAATACGTTTCAGTCGCTAAATTATCCGTCGCTATTTTTGTCGCTAAAATTAGCGACCCTCTTATTAGCGAAGGATTTAGTGACAAAATTTTTCCGTCGCTAAATCTGCTTTTTCCGTCCCTAAATATGTTTTTTTCGTCGCTAATTCCGTCGCTAAATCTGATTTTTCTAGTAGTGACTTTATCTTGTGTTATGGAATCTTGGATCTTCTTTTTCTTGCTTGGGGAGGGAGTGTTTTCTAGAGAGAAGGGAGAGCGAATTTCAGATTGCAAGGGAGAGAGGGAGGCATGAAATTGTGAGAGGAAAGAGAGGAAAGATTGCTTAAGTAAAAAGCTTCTTGCAACTTGTGTGTTGAAAATTACAACTTAGAGCCCAAAATATTTGATCCACATTGAGCCACATCACCTTATCTCCTCCTAGCTGAACAAGTAACTTTTCAGACCCCTAGATGTCAGATTTTGTTGGTTGGGCTTTTGCCCAGCCCAGTTACATGATCCGGTGGCACGCATTTCCGTAAAGTAAACCTTTATGCGAGTAACTACCTTTTTTATTTTTCCGGAGACTTTATCTCTCACGTGGAACCATTCCCTAGGCCTCCTTGCCTAGGTGACATCATTTCCTAGCCCATAGCATCTCCAGGTTTCCCTCCTAACTCATCAGAATTCCTCGATTTGCATGCAACACCGTAAAACGGGCTTCCGGCGGCCAATTTGACTTAAGGACATAGAAAAATTCTATATTTTTCCCTGATTCTTAAGCTCTTTTCCCTTCCTCAAAATTCTTCACGGATTTTCCGTAATTAATTTTCTAAGAAAATACTTTTTTGAGCTTTTCGGGCACTGTTGTTCTCCGTACAACGAAACTGCCCGTACTGGATACCGGGTACTAATTTTATTAATTACTTTATAACCCAAATAAACTTTTCTTAGTCCAGGTCTCCGGCATTTGAGGACTCCTACTATCTCAAATAATTATTTCTCAGTCGTCCTTAACTCCAAAATCTCTTAATTACTTATCTTACTTTCCTTTTAATTACCAAAATGCCACTACATTTTTTACTTTTGCCATAATCACCAAAATGCCATCACATTTTCTACTCTTTCTTAATTCCAACTTTACACTTGGTTGACTTTTGACATTTTTTGTCAACTTTGACTTTTAGGTTGACTTTTGACCAAACTACCAAAATGTCTTTATTATTTGATGACATTTTGAGCCCTAGGTCTTTTAATTGAAATGACCATTTTGCCTTTATCATGTAGACCAAGTGACCATTTTACCCTTAGTCATTTTCACTTAAACTTTTTAAGACTATGGACTTAATTAATTATGATCTTTCTTTCCTTTGACCTTTTCCTCTATATTTTTCATTATTTATGGGCCTTAGATTATCATATAATTTACCGGTCTAGCCTTTAATTCAAGTTACAGAAATGAGGATATTACAATCGCCATAAGTGATTAACACCTATATAGGAGTTAATATGTTAACAAAGTAAATTAAATATTTAATTAGAAGGAAAAAACATATAGATATTAAATTAAAAATTTAAGAAAAGTATAAACACTTCTAATATGATTTTCCCCACTTTTTAATCTTACCGCAAAATTTCCATGTCTTTCAACATTATACACATTTATAGTAACTTGCAAAAAATAATATTATTTTTTATATTTCTTAATAATTATTTATAAAAGAATTTCTGTCATCGAAGCCAACCTTATTAGTCACTGCTACTTCTCTCCTTTATATTCTTTTGCATCCCCCAACAGAAAAATTAAAGAAAAGAAAAGGAATTAAAGATATCTTGTAAAAATAATAAAAGTTTGTCCAGTTAACAAAGAATTGATCAATGAACGCTTATATAAAGATCTTTTTTGTTGGAAGATCATTGTAAATACCTATGTAAATGTTGTTCAAGTGCCTTGACTTTAATGAACTCACCTAAACTTATTCAAAAAAGGTGTAATGCAAGACCTTTGAAGCAAAGGATCAAACTCTTTTTAGACGCCATTGATCTGATGATATTTTCTCATAGCCTCTTTTTTTATACGTAAAAAGAATGAAGAAAAAATCACAGCTTGCGACAGTTTGTTGACACCTTTTTTAGTATCGTTTAGATGGCGACTTGATATCTTTTTCCATTGTACGTGTGTGCTGATAAGAGATTAAAGTAATAGAAAAAACTTTGCACATAAACTAAGATAACATTATTCATATCTGATAAATAGGTTGGCTCATTCTATGTTAACTGATACAAAAGCTAACATCATCAATAGCTTACATTAAAAATTGAAATATCTAACAAATTCATTTTATTATCATGAAAATGATCCAAGATTTTGGAAGCAATGCATGCCCACGTTGATTTAAATTTTGGAATGCCGAGGGAAATCATTAAGATGACTTGAGAAATGAATATAATTACCAAAAAATTCATACAAAAAATTAGTAAACCTTTTTGCTGATTATATTTTTATCCTGAGACATCGTTGTGATTTCCCGAACTTGATTTGATTCCCATTGAGAGAGAGAAGGGGGAGGGGGGAGATCATAGACGAGTGGAAGGAGGAGGAGCCGAAGCATGCTGAGAAGTGGCTTGATTTCTGATAGGCGGAGGAGGTGGTGATGGGACTCTTCTTGGCCTCACTACTATCATCTTTCTCAACGCCTCCATTCTTGAACTCTTCTCTTCATCTCCTTCATTTCACATTCACTATGCATATATCAGTACAACAAAACACTTGAAAAGTTTATAATTGAACTATTAATAAATATAGTTTACCGTCACAGGGAAGATAGGAGGATGTTGCTGCAAAGTGACGACGACCCAGAAGTAGAAAAGCTACTAGTAATGCAGCAATCTGAATGAAGGCACCCATTATGGAGATGGAAGGTTGATACTATACTAGCAGAAAGGCAAGGTCTAAGAATTTGTAGTTGAGCCACGTTCTTTGTTTATTTATGTGATTTCATGAAAAAATGGATTAATTTAACCTACAAAACAGTTGACTTTCATCTGGTTTTTGTTAATTTTTTAGTGTCAAATTGGATGCTGATAAATTAAAGCACTATTTGTAGTTGGCGTTGCAGAAATTCAGCGCAACTTGATTGACAGCTATGTTCTTCACAATTATTTAAGGAAATAAGACATTTACTGTAATATTTGATTCTTCAACATAAGACTTACTGCAACGAAGAAATTCAACTATAAACTGGGTTTTATTTTTCAACAAAAGTACTGAGGGTATTTTCAGCGTTTTCTCCGCTACGCTTAAGCTTTAATCAAGGGTCCAGTAGCAGCAATTTAATTTCTTGACTCTGAGCTGGCAACGTAATTTACTATAATTCTCGTGTCTTACTAGTTATATATCTATATTTTCCATGATGCTTTGACTTTTTCTTTTGTTTTCTTTTTTTAAGGAAAGATTGAGATCAGATCAACTAGAGAATCAAGTTGAGTTGATACACCTAAGTCCAATAATGCTTATCATCTACACGTTTTTTAGAGAAAAATCTCAATAAAAGAAGGTTGAATTATTCATATTTTAATTTGGACTGCGAAACTTAATAAATCGTTAATCAATTATTTAACACAATTGAAAATTTAGAAATTAAGTAAAATTGCCTACATATTCTTTTGGGAAAATAACACATAAGTTCCAAGTAAGTAAAAAAATGAATGAAAGGTCCCAAAGATTCAAAAAATTATCATAAAGTCCCAGAAGTAACTGCTGAGATTGTCATTAACAACATCAGCAGCTTTCATTAACAACCTCAGCAGTTACTCCTGAGACCTCATGATAATTTTTTGAATCGTTGGGACCATTTTGTAGTCAATTCCTTTCCATGGGACATGTGTGTCAATTTCCCTATTCTTTTCTTATTAAAAAATCAATACTGATATTATTTTTAGTTTTGAAAAAAATGAAACCCTCATTCTTTTTTTTTTCCAAGGAAACCCTCATTCAAGAAGGAAGGTCTTTTCAATATTTATGATATAATAACAATACTTAACCATATTAAATATGAACATAATTACAATGGGCAATGGATTAACTTTTTGTTTATTTTACATTGAAAAAAAGGATATTTAAGATTCGTGGGTATCATATGGTAGACACGTCTACGATTTCCCATATGGCATAAGTGAACAAGTTGGGCGAATCAGAAACGAGCTTTCATTGAATGAAGATTGAGTGAAAAATATATTGTTCCTATTTATATACCAAAACATACTCAGGCATAAGATATGCCATTGCGTAAAGTCACTCATAAATAAGCACGTTGAGTATTAACCAAAAAGGACGGTATCAATGCAGTGAGTAAAATACTTTTCATTCTCTATGGGCTTGTCTCTTTCTTTCCTTTCATTCTTCGACTTGACCCAACACTAATAATAGCTAGAATCTGCTGGCGCCATGGCAGAAAGTTTCGCTCACCGCTGATATGGTGTGATTAAAGACGGCGATGCCTGAATTTTGAGAAAGATCTGTGACCTTTAGATTGCCCCGGAACATATGTGCTATCAGTCATAGTGAGCTAAACCGCTCTAATACCACCTATCGGCTGTGTGTGTGTGTGTGTGTGTGTGTATTTAAATCACTTTTTACAACAAACAATCGAGAATTCAATCTACTTGCAATCTCTGTACCTCTTGTATAGGGCCCTTAGCATGCATTAAACTCTTCATCTGAATCATAATCTGGAATCCTCAAACGGCGCCGGCGTGGTCTTCTGTCCAAATCCTCCTCTTCTTCCTAAATTCATATATATACAGACTGAATAAAGTTAAACCACAAGATAAGTGGAACATGGGGCATGATCAGCATAACAACTCATTAAAGAAGAAAACTTAAAACCTCTTCAGGAACTTCACTGGTGGATGGTGTTTGCTGAAAAGGCACACTGGGTGCATGGGGAAGTCTGGACAGTTGTTTCAGTACAAGTATGCTGCAGCAATGAACAGATTTCAAAACCAAAAAATAAAATAAAATTGAGAGTTCAGTTCCATTTACAAGTAGCTAGGTTAATTCATTGCTTTAATTGACCAGCCTGCAACAAAACTATGCAGCAATAACTCGCACATAATTGCATGATACTTTTACCTTATCTGTTCCAAATCCTTGCGTGTGTTTCGGTTCTGCATGTCTCGAGGTTTGACATGAAGAGAATAATCCGGACCAAAATAATCATAATAATCATTATAAGGCAATTTATTATCAACTTCCACTCCAATTGCCACTGCCGTCTGCAACAGACGAAGAAGGGTACTTCGGAAATTGATTCTCAGTTTGATAAACGAGAATACAAAGAAACTTTTATATAGACAAACCACAAACTAAAAATAACGCTACGATCTTATTTAATCTAACCACATCTCTGATTTATTCTCCTAAATATCAATAATATAATCTTAACAGGGTATATATACATGCAATCAATAAAAAATACTTTGGCCCTGACTTTAAATTAGAGAATGTGCGTATAAAAAGAATTGTTCATAATCTTTGAAAGAGAGGTTCATGTTAGAGACTAGCCTCGTAACACCAGCAGCGAGCAACATTCTGAACTGTGTATCCTCCGCCACCGAGGACCATGAGAGGGACTTTGAAGGATCTGAGGAAACGAAGCGAATCAGCATGGCCCTTCACAGACAAGTTGAATGGACCCAACTTGTCACCTGACAATGAATCCGCTCCGGATTGTAGAACAATCACATCAGGTTGATAAACCTCCATCGCTCTCTGAATTATGACCCGAAATAGATCATTGAAACTGTCATCATCAATTCCATCCTGCAATGGGACATTGACGGCATAATCTTTCCCAGGACCCAACCCATTGTCTAATATGTGCCCAGTGCATGGGAAGAATAGGTCCCCGTACTTGTGAAAAGACACAGTCATCACCCTATCAGTGGTGTAAAAAGCTTCCTCCACACCGTCTCCATGGTGGACATCAATATCAACATAAAGCACACGCTGCCCAGTAAGACAATGGAGAACATGTAAATATGAAAAGTTGTACTTGAGTTTAAGATCAAGTTCAAGAAAATGACAGATGTTAGAGATTAAACCGTTGATTTGATAATGACTTAATTTGATATCAATATTATTTAATTAGATTAGATTATATTTGATTATATTTTACTAGATTTAATTATATCCTAAGGTTAGTTGGTTTGTCTGTACAAAGGCTTCTTTGTATAAGATATTAAGATGAGTTGAATATCATTCTTTCGTTCAATTTCTGACCATTGAGAAATTGACAGCGCGTACCCTATGAACTTTGAGAAGCTCAAGAATGCCGAGGACGATGTCATTGACGTAGCAAAAGCCAGCGGCCTCACACTTCTTAGCGTGGTGCAAGCCGCCGGCCCAGTTGATGGCGATATCAGCATCGCCACTATTCAATATTGCAGCAGCACCAATGGAACCACCGGCGGACGCCTGACAGAAATCGAATAAGCCGTCAAAGACGGGGCAATCCTGATTGAAGTTGAAGCGCCTAAGCTTACGGAAGCAATCGTTGCCTTTGATGCTCTGGGGCGAGACGGTGGAGAGGAAGTCAATGTAATCTTGAATGTGGAAGCGGCTGATGTCCTTTATGGTGGCTGGGAAGGGTCGAACGGTTTGGAAGTGGCGGTGGAGCTTATATCTGACGATGAGATTGTGAGCCATGCGTATTCGGATGGGTTTCATGGGATGGTCACGTTCGTATTCATATTCACCAATGGTGGGCTCATAAAAGTAGAAGACCCTCCGATGTCTGCCATCAGGACCCGACGGTAGCGAAGCACTGCTGGCAGAAGTTTCCCCCATAGTCTAACCACTGTGATATGAAATAGAAGTGAGAACCTGCTAATGCATATGATAATAATAGGTAGAAGAGGGAATACTAAGTAGGCATTTTCCTAAGATGTCATTTTTTATCATAGGGTTGTTGATATTGGGAATCACTTCCCAATCATGTTACACGCAAACCAAAATAAAAATCATCTCATATACTTACTTCGTAATTCATAAAATCGTTGTTCCAATAGATTCCTAAATACAATCTATCACAAATCATATCAATAATTATACTTTGAGATAACATCATATTTAATTAAATTAGATTTGATTAGATTTATTTTAGTTGTTAGTTTCTGTTTTGCCTATATAAAAGCTTACTTTCGTTTATCAAATAGAATATTAAGTTAAACATTACTATTTCTTCCATTCTCACACCCTAATGGAGAACAAGAAGAAAAGGGAAGAAATCAAAAAGTCAACACAAGGGACCTCTTCGATTGCCTTTGTCACTATTGAAACCAATCTCAATTTTTATTCATATTGTTTGCCCATGTTCTTTCCTTTTCACATCCCATATACTCGTTTCCTTCGTAGTATGTCTTGTTCCATCCAAGAACCGTCTACAGTTCGTCGTCAGTCTAGTTCTATCCTAAAAGACCATCTAGCGTACAGACCTGTTGGGCCATAGGGTTCACTCCTATGTGGTTGCCCAATTACTCGATTCCCCCGAGACCGGATACCGGGAATGATATGATGGTTTGGGCTCATACTCTTTCTGGGAGTTTCACTGTTAAGAGTGCTTATTTTGCTATTGAGCCTGAGCCATCAAATACTTTCAAGCCCGTGTATAAACTCATTTGGAAATGGAGAGGAGCTGAAAGGATAAGAATTTTTCTTTGGAAGGTCTTTCACAATAGATTGCCTACCAATGCCTGGAGGAGTTCTTGGTCCTCTGTTCCTCCTTTATGCTCCTTTTGCAGCGAAGAAGAGGAGAATGTTTTACATGTGCTCCGGGATTGCAAGTATGCAAGAGATATATGGTCTAGAGCTGTTAATCCTTCTCATAGTGCTACCTTTTTTTCCTGTTCCTTGCCGGATTGGGTTGCTATAAATCTGAAAAGGGACTTGAGTATAGGGTCTATTGGAAACTGGGACCTCTTTTGGGGAGTCGCATGTTGGCTTTTATGGACATGGAGGAATAAGGATATCTTTGATGAACAATTCTTAAAACCTTTAAATCCCTATATTACGATCATTGCTTCTTGGAAATCTTTTGTCCAAGTTGATGACATCCTTCAAACCCAACCTAATACTTTGCACGTTCACTCTCATCAGTGGAGGCCTCCTGAGAGAGGATGGGTAAAGTGAATGTTGATGGAGCGGTGGCCCGAGCCTCTATGAGGGCTGGATGTGGAGGTGTTATTAGAGACCATTCTGGTATTTGGATTAGGGGGTTTACCAAAAACCTTGGCCTAAGTGATTCTCATAAGGCTGAGGCTTGGGCTATTTACAAAGGCCTTCTGGAAGCTTCTGATTGCGGATTCAGGAAGATCATTATCGAATCAGATGCCAAACTTCTGGTAGACATGCTTAATTTTAATGGTGATTATGCTAACAGTGGTTTATTATTTGCAGATATTAGAGAACTCCTCGCGAGGGACTGGACTGTAATCATCCGATATGCGCCAAGGGAGCAGAATAGATTGGCCGATGCCCTAGCGAAAGAGGCCATCTCCACTTCTAAAACTTACTACTCGTGCCTGCAACATCTCCGGGAGTTGTGTGCGAATGATTTAATGGGACTATCTCCCCCTTTTTGTGTAACTTCTTGCTCTTGAGCTTTTCTCTTTTTGTATCAAAAAAAAAATTAAAAACCCTAAAAAGGATATAGTGTGTAGGTGGCAATATTGTGAGAGAACAGTGAGAAAAAGAAAAGAGTAGCCTTTTGCTCTTTGTGAGTTCTTTGTGATGTCTTGTTGGATCAAGCTGAAATTTTTAGAGGAGGTTCTAGTCATATTAAAATTCATTTTGAACGGTCCAATCATCCATTGGTGTCCTCTAGATTTCCTAGAATTTTCCTGAAAGAAGGTTCAAGTCTGTTGCAGTTTCGTCTGAGCGATTTTGATCAAGTTGACAATCAGACAATATTTTCTGTTCGATTGACATGAAATTTGGTGGGCTGTTCGAGACGTGTAGATTTTCAATGTAAACGGTGGATCGTTGATTGGATTCTCCTACCTTCCCTAGATTTGGTGTGAACTTCATATCACATCCTGTTTGCTACAGCTTGTATGGGTTGTGATTTAAAGCTTGTTTGGGACATCTTCTTAAAACTTAGGTTTTAAAATTTAGGTTTTGTTATAATAAAATCTGTGTTTGAAATCTAATTTTTGAAAAAGTTATTTTTTTATCAAGTCACTTTCTTTTATAAAAATTTTTTCTATTTCCTCTTTTTTCTTTTTTTTTCTCTTTCCTCTTTCCTACTTACTTTTTTGTCTCAAACTCCGTAAAAGTCAATAACATTCCAAATACAATCACCTTTCAAAATCTAGGTTTTAACTTAGAATCCGTAAAATTCTCCCAAAATCTATCATCTAAAACCTAGATTTTACCTCGATTTCCGTAAAAGTTATATTCAAACACACTTCCAACGAGTTCTTAAAAGGCATTTACTTGGTAATTTTATCTCCATTTGGGCTAAAATTTTGCGTGGGAGATACTTAGTATTTCATCTTTATCATCTATGGTGTGATTGTAGTTTGTTCATCTCTAGCACACGTAGCTTGTATCTTTTGTCCAAAAAGATACGTATTTTCTTACTCTATTTGCTCTTTTATTTTATGAATATAATACTCTTGCTCAATTTTATGATTTTGTTCCTCAATTTTATATTTCTCTTGCATTGAATACATGATTATATTTATTAGGAAGATTTATTGCGTACTCTCTAATAAGAGGTTATCAAACCTAACAAGACCGCCAAAATCCCAACAGCTCACTAGTTCCGTTATGTATGCACCTCTCCATTGAGATCTTATTCATCATAGCTATACAACTGATTTGTTTACTAAATCTTTTAGTATGCAAACTCAAGACATCTCGAGTTTGACGGGGAATTGACACATTTTGATGTTATTGATGTAATTTGATTATGATTTAAAATCGTATTCTATCTCATATTCTATATATCTTAAAATTATAAATATAAAATCACTATCAGAAAAATGTCATTTAACGATGGAAAAATACATTGCTAAATGGTTATTTTCCATCAGAAAATTTTCATTTAGTGACAGAAAATATTAGCGATCCTCGTTTTAGCGACAGAAAAAAGCCATTTAGCGACAGATTTTCCATCGCCAAATTTGATTAGATTATGAGGTTAGTTGTTGGTTTGTGATTTGTCTATATGTCAACTCACCAAATTTTACACTATGCTTGAAGGAAACAAATTATTCTAATACCATATGAAAATGTTGCCCCTTAACTCTAAGAAAACTCTGTAAATAACACAATCATGTTATTGTACTATTTTGCAATCTCAACAATTTAGGTAGATGTATCGTGCTCAACCAGATAAAGCTTTATAAATGTATATTTATATAATTAAAAGAAAGAGGCACATACCTTTATATATACACACAGAAATTGACGATGGTGATAGGCGTTTTACAGGGAGACAAGGAAGATGCAAGAGTTGTTCAAGATCAAGAATGCAGCCTGAGGGAGCAAGACGAAAGCAATAATTTCTCTATAGCTATGGCGGCGATGAGAGAAAAATAAAGAGGGTAGAGGATATGCTTTGGGTCTAAGCTATAAATAGAAGTTTCAAAAATTTATAATTTAATTTTAATTTCATTATATCATCTAGTTATCATTTTTATGGACTACAAATGGATTTCAAGATGATCTTTAAGATAATTTTAAAATATCCTCAAAATTTAACCAGATTATACAAGTTGTTGTTGTTGTTGTTGTTAAAAATCCTATTGGGTACGAAACTAGATCTTAAGATAACGGAAATAAATTTGAAATATTCCAAGATCTAAGGCCAATAATAATTCGGAATAATTGAAAGATGAACAAGGAGGGAGGGCTATAGATAGCCGTGTTAGTCTTAATTGGATTAGGGGATGGAGGGATGGATTTTTTGATAAAAATTTATCATTTAAGAAATATAAGATAATTAAAGTATGAGATAAAAATTTATCTTTTAAGAAAAATTAAAGTACGAGATAATTCTAATTTTTGCGAGAGAGTATTAAAGATATAACTAACATGATAATATTTTTATATAACTAATATCTATATAAAAAAGATACTACTTATATCTTTTTAAAAATCAGTTATATCTTTTTTACCCTTTTTAAAAAAGATTTGGAGATCCTTTAAAAATTCCTGAAGTTGCGTGAATATTTTGACCCTTTTCGCCAGCGAATTTTGAAAACCCTAGAAGTCTCTATCTGCAAGTAATTCCCTTCGCCAGCTATTATCCATCACCTCTTCCCTCTCTTAATTGCTGTTTCCAATATTTGTTTACTTTTTACAGTTTCTTCTTCTCCTGCCCAGATTATAAAGACAATCTTATGCTTGAGTTACTGATAATAATTGCAGCAGCAAATAATCTGAACGTGCCTTGGTTGGTTATGGAAAATCAGTTTCCAAAACTCATAGCAGCAAGTACGAAGAAGTCATATTGAGAGATAGGATCAGCGAATTACCAGATACACTGCTGCTTCATCATATTCTCTCTTTTCTTTCAACCAAAGAAGCTTCAGCCGTAAGCCTCTTGTCCAAGAGATGGAACTCACTTTGGCTCTCACAACACACTCTTGACTTTGACGATAAAAGCTTCTCTAGTATTCACTCTTTCGTCAAGTTTGTGGACTCAGCACTTAACATTTTCAGAGATCCATCAAATCCCATCACAATCTTTCGCAACAAATGCTCTGGAAACTTACCCATAAGACCTAACAGTAAGTTTGAGCTTTGGGTTAAAGCAATGCTGAATCAGGGAGTTCAACATCTGGAGCTATGTTTCCCATATTGGTATGTTGTGAACTTGCCTTCTAGCATTTTTGTTTGCAATACCATTAGGGTTTTGAAGTTGAATGGCGGAAGAGTGGGTGATATTATCTCTTCTGTTAATTTGCCTTCCCTCAAAGTCTTGCATTTGGAAGACGTTCATTTCCCATCTTTCAAATGTGTCTCCATGACCTTATCCAGATGTATCTGCAACTTGAAAAATTAGTACTTAACAAGATTGCTACAAATGATGTCGACCACACCATTGATGAGATAATGCTTCAACATTTGACCTCATCAGGTAATAATAATGTTCTTTTTCCATATTATCCCCAGTTAACTACTGCTGGATATGAGATTCCAACAGGTTACAATTTGACCCATTTGGAAATTTCAATGCTTCATCCTCTGAGCATCATACTAAAATGGCTCCAGAACTGTCCCAAGCTTCAAATTCTTGTGATTGATACGGTTAAGGATGAAAGTTCAACAAGATTAGTTGATGTTCCTGACTGTGTATTACTGTCAATATCAGCACACCTGAAGGAAGTTTATGTTGGTAACATTCTTGGCTCTGAAAGTGAGTTTGAATTTGCAAAAATTATTATGAAGAATGCAAATGGATTGAAGACCTTTTCCATTGGCATGTTTGATTGCACAAGGTTATCAGTTTTTCCCAAAACCTCAAAGAATTGCCGTCTTTTGTTACAATATACTTGATTAGTTTCCTGTATTGTTTCAGTGACTTGTGTTGGAATTATATGGGTGTATGTTAAAAGGAGAATGAAGTCTCACGTTGATTGGAACAATGAGGGTCTTGTCATGTGGAACCTATAAATATCATGTTCCACTGATGAAGATGCATCAAGCTCTTAACTAAGTTTCAGAGCTTCTCTCATCTCTTCCTCTTTGCTTCCTGCTCTTTATTTTCTGTTGTTCTACTACCTTGCTCCTGCAAGAAGAGTCCGTTTAATCCTGGGGAGTTGCCGACTTATGGCGGAATAACTCTTTAGGACAGTGTCCTTGGGCACAACTCGGATTAGTTATTTTTCAAATATTGTTATTATTTCCCTGCAATTTAAGATGTATGTTGCAACTCTTTTTGCTTACAGATTTGCCGCCAACAGTATGAGCATAACACTGTGGAGGAGCTCAAGAATCCATTGAGTTATTTTTTTATGTTTAAGTGCTGATTACAACAATCTAAAGAGTTAATTCTCGCTAGACTTATGAAGCGCGTTGTGACAAAGAAAATGAGATAAGTTTTAATTTCAATCTCAGCCTCCTTTTATTTGATTCTAGTTAATTCCTAAACCTTTTGTACATATGTTTCACTTATGGATTATCATCAGAACCATCTTCAATCGGCTTCTTGTGAATAAACCCCCACTATTGGAGTTCATAGTTGATTTTTTATTTTAATTACTGTTTTCCCCTTGGTTGTTCTTGATAAATACCTGTTCTGCCTCATGTGATTGTGACATGGTTTTTTTAATCCATTTTTCTTTCATGATGCAGTCTTGAAAAATGTGTTAATGTAAAAAGCACATCACGTATTGATACGTTTCACAAACTCAAGAATTGAGGTTGGTGAAGCTTTTTCCAAGCTCTCTGGTGATGAAAAATTTAAGATGCTGTGTTGCAATTTCTCTGCCCATATATATGATGGCTTTGTTGATGCTCACGCTTAGTGGTAGACGTTGCAAGCTTTAGTGGTAATATAATACCATTAAGTGTGTGTTAATGGCTTTAAAAGTTATTTTGAAATATTGAATGGGATAAATGATTGTCAATTGTTTATTATAAATGTTATCAATTGCCATTCATCCTAGTTGCATTGGTTACACATGAGCACTTGATGAGGATTGTATTGCAATAATTAATTATTAATAGCATATGGTGCAAAACATCTCTCCTCTCATCACATATTCATTTGTTATAATGCATATATTATTACTAATTATATTTCTGTGGTTTGCTCAAGATTGGATCCGTTAATATATTGATTAAATGGAAATATGCACTGATTTTATTAAATGTAAATATGCATTTTATTTTAAATGTAAAGTTTTGTCATGGTTTTATATTGTCGGGTTGGATTGAAGAATATGTTCAATTATTGGGGAAATATTTTATGCCCCATGTGTCTATGTTTGAGGGGTGATTTAGTGCTTTGATTAATTGAACAAATCTTGGATTCGAATGTTATGAAACTTTGTCATTTTTATAACAATATTAAGGGATCTAATTTAATTAGAATGGAAGGAGACTGTATGGTGGGATTCTAATTTAATTAGAATAATAAGATGTGAAATATATTGAGCAACCATTTTCAACCTTCCGGGAAAGAATATATTGTCATAATGTACTGTTATGCCTTTAAAAGCATTAACCGATTAAGTGAAATTGAAGTTTTAAGGGGAAGGTATGCGCGTAATATTCTGCAGCCTGGTTATCTTGATTAATGTCCTTTATGATAAAAATATTCCTCTTTAATGGTCTTCTATATATATATATATATATATATATATTTCCTGAGAAAGGGGTCAAAGCTTTACTTATGCTGATTAAAATCAAAAAAAAAATTTGAGTTTCAAATTGATAGTGGTTTAATCTTTGAACATGAATTAGTGAGAATTCATTGTGCTTCTGTTGTGAAAATGCTTTAACGTGATCATATCTCTACGGTGAAAACCTGTTATTAAAGGGATGTTTTACGGTGAAAACTTTAATTTATGAGAAGATGAGGTACTGTGATTCTCACTCTCTAAAACATGCTACTGTTCGTTTATGTTCTTCTCACTTCAAACTAGGAATATAATGTTGGAAAATGGTAAGACGTTATCTCTCATAGTTGTGAAAATATTGGAAAGTAGAAATATATGATTTCTTTAAAGAATTAATCGAAAGTGCCAATCATGATTTTTCATGTGTTCATATTTATGCTGTGACAATTTCGTCTAGTATGATCCAAGGAAATTAGACAACTCCTTGTAGAAAGTGTGATTGAAAATTGGTCATAAGCAAGTATGACAATGATGCTTGTTTGATCATTTGTTTTTCAGCAGGATCAATCCGACCGGAAATGAGGTCAGGTTGTTTGTAATGTTATTACAAACCGAAAGCATGTCTTGATCTAGGCTCACAAGAGTTCCTAGTCTAAGTATTCATCATTTTGAAAATGAGATCTGTTAACCACCTCTTTTTTTGGGTCTCTGGCGGTTCCATTTCTGCTTTCACTTGAATGCTACTGCTAAAAATCATAATGAATAAAGCCGTTTGAGAGATGTAAATTTGGTTGCATTATTTGTAACGTCAGTTATTACAAACATTAATGGAAAGTTTAAAGTATGATCATAATGAATTTCTTTTCATAATACAGATTTATTAGACTTTAAATATATATGTCATATTCCACACAATGTGATGGCTTCTATTGGCATCTTGTGGGTTTTACGGTTTTGCTAAAACTAAGGATGTTTGGTTGATTGTTGTTCTATTAGCTTTAGTTAAAATTGATTATGCTCATTCGTAACTTGCTTACTATTATGATTCATCACCATTAATGCTGCTTATCCTATATACACAAATTTTAATGAGATAACGGTGTTTTTCCCAAATAAAGTGGAAATAATTATCTTATCAAGTCCGGAACTAGAAGGCTAAAGAAAAATGGTGCCATTGATGGAAATGTGCAAGACTTATATGCCATGACACCCATGAGATAAAGACCAATCTAAATAATTGTGCTGCATGGGCTATTTCATTTGCTCGAGCTTACCATATGTATCTTATGGCGTTGGCATCATTGTCAGAGACATGATGACATGCATGCATCATTGATTTTATCTCAACTCAATACATAATTTCAATGGCTGCATAAAATTTTGAAATGTAAATGCCACATTTAAAATATGTGATTGTGTGGTGATTTATATAATGTGGTCTGGAAAACAAATTATGAATTTTAATTTGTTGTGATGCTCTGTGAAATTAGAATGGAAGAGAATTATATGGCATGAGATTCTAATTAATTAGAATCATAGGTCCGTTTGGCAAAGCGGTGGAGAAGTACTTATGGGCTTATTCACACAAGTCGAGGCAAATATGTGGAAGAGATTGTCTTGTTTTGTGGAAAAATACTGTTGAACGTGCTTATGTGAAATATTTAAAAGTGTAGGGGTGCGTAGTAACCTCGTATGTGTAGTGAGGTACTTTACAATTATTTTGACAAATAAAATTATGGTTGTAAAATTATATCAATCGCTAGCCCCTTTTAAAAATATTAGGTGCGTTGTGAATTAAGTGGAGACTATATTATTTGCTTTTGAGAACTAGTTTTGTGAATTATCAAATTTTGTATTGCTTGAAACAAGCGTTATATGTGCGAAAGTTTAACCGTTTATCTAGTATGGAGATAAATTTGTTCTAATTTTTATGATTTGTGGGTGTATATTTATCTTGGTATATGCATGGGTATGTATGAATATTGTGAGTATTGAACTCTTAATCCGGATGCAAGTCATATTAGCTATATTGCTTTGTTGCTTCAAATTAATTTGGAAGCATGGATGAATCAAATGTGATTTTGGAAGTTGAAATCATAAAGGAATAAGAATGTGGATGATATATGATACTAAGAAATGTTGCCAAAATATTGCTTTGAATCATTGTGTGAATATTCCTTATGATGATAACATATTATTTGAAGTGATTTTTGCAGCTCAATTTGTGTATGCACAAATTTAAAGAATTTGTTGCATTAGAAAATATTAATCTATATGATATTCTTATGTTGTATGGAGATTGAGCATATATAAATATGCATCCTACAGGTGATATAAATATTTGAGGAATACTATAAATTTAGTATCATGAACAGTGGATTCTCGTTATATTGAAATACACGGATGTCAACTGAACTTCAGTTTTATATAAGAAAATCCACTATGATCATTCACTTTTAATGGTGGTTGAAATAATTAGGTGAATAAGATTTGTTACTCTGAAATTGACTGATATTGGATGTCTAAGTTATTGAAAACATATTGGCAAAATTTTGTTGCGAATCCGACATTTTGTGTGATAAGCTGTGATTGCCAAATGGCAATATCCATTGTAGATAGAACAATGGTACTTGTGAATATTGTTTGAGATATAATATGATATAGTAAAACCCCTGGATCCATTAACAAAATCCCTGAGGAAGAAACAAACTATTGAAACATCGAGGGGAATGCGACTTAAGCTAATTTGACAATTGATAGTGAGGGTAACCCAACATTTGTGATTAGAGATCCTATGAAGAAGGTTCATATGGGTAAAAACAAGTCACTTATTAATTCTGCTAGCACTAAACTTTTCTAGTCCCTTCCTATGGTTTGAGACAGTGCTAGAATGCATTGTTGGAGAGGCTGAGCAAAGCTCTTAAGGATTTCATAGTCCTTATGGATGGTATATTCATTGCAAATATACTTGATGAAATCACTTAGATGAATGTGAAGTGAGGCCGCTTCTATGAGACCGTGGCAAAGTCTCTAGAGCATTCATTGAATGCCAGGCGCGCGCACGGTCATTTAAAGTGCAAAACTGCTGTTAACAGTAGAAAATGTGGTGGTATATTCTGACTAATAAGGCCTCTAGTACACAAGAAAGATTTGTTGGTTTATGGAAACGTACCTTTCACTAACATCTCTCTGTACTAAGAATTATCGGTCTAGGTCTGGTTCATAGTCGAAAGACACCAGATTTGAAACGTTTATACTCATCTTGTAAACCAAATGAGCAGATGATAGTTGTGTTTTAACGCACATGTGGGGGATTGTTGGAATTATATATGGGTGTGTGTTAAAAGGAGAATGAAGTCCCACATTGCTTAAAACAATAAAGGTAAAGAAGTCCCACATTGCTTGGAACAATAAGGGCCTTGTCATGTGGAATCTATAAATATCATGCTCCACTATTGAGGAAGATGCACCAAGCTCTTGACCAAGTTTCAGAGCTTCTCTCTTCTCTTCCTCTTTGCTTCCTGCTCTTTATTTTCTGTTGTTCTGCTACCTTACTCCGGCAAGAAGAGTCTGTTTAATCTTGGGGAGTTGCCGACTTATGGCGGAATAACTCTTTAGGACCGTGTCATTGGGCACGACTCAGATTAGTTATTTTTCAAATATTGTTATTATTTTCCTGTAATCTAAGAGTTATGTTGCAAGTCTTTTTGCTTACAAATTTGCCGCCAATAGTATGAGCACAACACTGTGGAGGAGCTCAAGAATCTACTAAGTTATTTTTTATGTTTAAGTGCTGATTACAACAACTTGTCTATAAATAGATTAAAAAAGAACTTACTTTTTTTTCTAGATACTTTGTTTCTCTGTTTTTCTTTTTGCATCATTGTTCTGTCCCGTATGGTAAAAAATGTCCAATGTAGTGGAGCTATAAAGTCAACAAACAAAGCTTCCACAAGTACCAGATGCTATCTTTTCTAGACTTCATAAAAATACATTTAAAAAAAAAAAGACCTTCATGTGATTTTGGCTGTGGAAATAATAATGTTGTTACGCTTTTTTGAAAAATGACTCATTTCTATCTTACACTGCTTCCTCGAGTATTTTGGCTATGGATACAGAATGTTGATAGACTTTTCAGCAGAGATGTTTCTGACCAATGCTTAATGCTTTGTCAAACAGAGCTCCATGACTGAGTTCAAGCAGATGCAATGCAATTTTAAAAACTTGATAATGTGGCTCGTTTTTGGACTCATGACAGCAGAAGTTATTTGTCTGATGGGGGCATTTTGGATCTGGAAATATGCTCAATGAAAGAAACAAACACATAAATCAACATTAAATTGTCTTTGTCAGTATCCCTAGCGACCCTTATCTTAATGCTTTTTTCATCCCTATAATTCCTCCGGATTAAGAATCACTACATCATAACTAAGATTATATAGCAAGAAGGCAGAAACGTTTACTGACAATGTCCGAGGAAGAACAGAGTGACAATGCAGTAATGGCTGTGTCCAAGCAACAAGAAAGTGGAAGTGAAGTAATTGTGAGTGATAGTATTAGTAGCTTGCCAGACTCTCTACTTCACCATATCCTATCTTTTCTACACAAGAGAAGTTGTTGGCACAAGCCTTTTGTCTAAGAGGCAGAGACCACTTTGGCATTCAATGCCCACTTTTGACTTTGAAGGTGAAAGAATTTCTAGTCTTGACTTGTTCATTCAGTTTGTACATGCAGTCCTGTTAATGGCAGATGTGAAACCTATAGAAAGTTCCGACTCAAGTGCCGGAGACATTGTGTGGTACAGAAAGGCAAAAGGCTCGAATCTAAAGGGGTTCCCCCCTCTAGGATTAATATTTGGATTAACACGGCTATAAATCGCAAAGTCGAGCATTTTGATTAATGCTCTATCTATAATGATGACATTGTTGTGCCCCCTAGCATTTTCAGCTGTAGTACCATTAGGGTTTTGAAGTTGAATTCGGTTGGAGCGAATATTCCTTCTTCTGTTAAGTTGCCTTTGCTTAAACTCATGCACTTGTGGAACGTTAAATTTCCAGATTATGAATGTTTGGCAAATCTTCTCTCGGGGTGTTCTTTTATTGAAGAATTGGTGATGATGAAAGATGACGACGCTGATGATGTGGAAGAAAAAGATTTCACTGTGAATATTGAAAAGCTTGAACATGTGGTTTCAGCAAATATCCCTTCCTTTCTAATAGCTTCAAAAGCTATGACTAATGTGACACACCTACAGTTAAATGTGGTATCAGTGATGCTGACATGCATTATTGCTTTTCATTCTATAATTTTACAACCAATTAAGCTTGGTCTTCCTCATACAGGACAAGTCACCTGTACGTGAGATTCCTATCTTTGACAATTTAACCCATATAGAAATTCCAGTTCTTGATTGAAGGTTTAAGGGGAAAAAACTGGAAACAAACGTGAGAAGAAAGAGCTTTGAAAAATATTTCTAAGGATGTATATTATTCAATTAGCAAAATATTCTAAATCCCTATGAATCAGCATCTACGTGACTAATTGATAACATCCCACTAAATCAGCATATGCATGGCTAAAAAATAGGAGCAAAATTTAACAGAATCAAAGTCTAATAATTTATTTTCAAATTGCAACTAATTTCTAAAAATCAGCAACAAACTAATGTTAGCTAGCGAGGCATATCTCAACACTCTTCCTTGCATTGATAGCTGCACATGTCTAGCTTCATCCTTAACTCTTTAAACTTGTCTCTCGGTAGAGCTTTAGTAAAAATGTCAACAACTTGATCAGAGGTTTTGCAATAAGTCACTATAATTTCACCACTCTATTTGGACATTTCTAATAAAGTATAACTTGATGTTACAATGCTTAGTTTTGCGATGAAAAACTGAATTCTTGGATATTGTAATGGCTGTCTTATTGTCCACATAAATTGGTGTGCTTTCCTGTTGCATAAACTGTAAATCAATCAGCATCTTTCTTAATAGCTGCATTTGTTGAAATGAATTCAGCTTTTGCAGTTGATTGAACCACCACTTCCTGCTGCTTTGAACTCTAGGAAATACCCCAGAACTCAAAGTAAAACAGTACCCAGAGGTGCTCTTCATATCATCCAATGACCCTCGCCAATTTGAGTTATAACAGCCTTCCAATTTGAACACTTGATTATGTTTATATTGAATACCATAATCATGAGTATCTTTGATATACCTTATGACTCTCTTTGCATCCTTGTAATGATTCACTATAGCACAATGCAAAAATCTTGAAAGAACACTTACGGCATAGAGAATATTAGATCTTGTTGCAATCAAATACATGAGACAACCAATAAGACTTCTATAAATGCCCTCCTCAACCTTCTCTACAACATCATTCTTACTCAGCTTTTCCTTTTGATTCAATGGAGTAGCAATAGTTGTACATCCTTCCATGCCAAATTTGTTCAGAATTTCTTTTACATACTTTTTCTAATTAATAAATATTCCCTATTGATCTTGTTTTATCTCCATGTCCAAGAAATAGGGCATAGTTCCTAAATCTGTCATCTCAAAAACTTTCTGCATTTCTTGCTTGAATAAATCAACCTACTCAACATTGCTTCATGTCACCAAAAGATCATCATCATATAAAGAGACAGTCAATAAATCACCATGTGAGTGCTTGATATACGAAGTTGATTCATTTAAGCTTCTTGTGAATCCAAGGCTTTGCAAGTGCTAATGAATTCTGCTATACCATACTTTAGGTGTCTGCTTCAACCCATACAAGGCTTTCTTTAACAAGTAGACCTTATCCTCTTGCCCTTGAACAACAAAGCCTTCTGGTTGCTCTACAAAAATCTCCTCCTCCAAGTAACCATTGAGAAAGGTTAACTTAACATCAAGCTGCCCATACAAACTTTCCCTTTTGAGATGCTATTGCAAGTATTAGTCTAATTGTATCTAGGCGTGCAACAGGTTATCTGTGAAATCCTCTCTATACACTTGTGTGTAACCTTTGACCACCAACCTTGCTTTATACTTATTGATGGAGCCATCGGCATTCAATTTTGTTTTGAACACACATTTTACACCTATGACTTTCTTTTGTTCTGGTCTATCAACCAAAACCCAAGTTTGATTCTTCTCAATCATATTCAGCTCCTCCTTTATAGCATCAATTCACTTTGGATAATTCACTGCATCTACAAAATACTTAGGTTCCACCAAAGACATATTACATCTCTGGTACGCATCAGATAATGATCTTGTACCTCTAACTGGAATGTCATCAATGGTATTATTTAATGGAGAGGTTGGGGATGATGCTGATCCGTTGTCTGGTATACTTCCTTTTTCTTACCATTGCCACTTTTATACTTCTGCAAATTGAATATATCTGCTTATCAGTATTTTCCATATTGAGGTTGAAATACTTATAGGCTTTAGAGACACTATTATAACCTATAAAGATGCCCAAATCAGCTCTCCTATCAAGCTTATCTCTTTTCACCTGTGGTACAAAAGTATAACAAACACAACCAAACACTTTTATGTTTGTTAAAAGAAGCTTATAACCATACCATGCTTCAAATGATGTCTTCCCTTACAATGCTTTTGTACATGGCCTATTTTGCAAAAAATACAGCCGTGTTAGATGATTTAGCCCAAAACTTTTTGTTCTGGAGTGTAAGGAGCTGTCAATTGATGCTCAATTCTAGATTCTTCACAGAATTTAGTGAATTGATTTGATTTTATATTCAGTCCATTATCTGCTCTAATGGTCTGAATTTTGCGAACACTTTGATTTTCAATCAACACCTTGAAATTCCAAAGCACTCCTACAACTTCAATTTCGAATCTTAAGAAATAAATGCAACACATTCTAGTTAGATTATCAATAAAGGCTATGATGATGGGAAGGGAAGGTGGATGGAACCAACAAAATTTGAAGTTTCTCAATGTGTTTCATCAAACTTAAAGGAATTCTGTCTTGGTACGTATATAGGATGGGAAAGAGAGCTTGAATTTGTGAAGTTTATAATGAAGAATGCAAGAGTTTTGAGGACGGTCTCTATTCACAGCTCCTTCTGTCAACAGATGTGTTGTATAGAATGCTCCAAAAATTAGCAGCATGGCCTAGAGGTTCTAAGAATTGCAAGCTTTTGTTTGACTAATTATAAACTCATCAGATCAAGCTTGCTATTGTTTTTTTTTACCCCTTTCTGGGATTGTTTGTCAATGTGGAAAGTCTCTGAGTAGGAATGGATTTTAGATCTACGATTGCTTTTTTTTTTTTATTGGATTTCTTGGGCTTTGGAATTGATAGCCGAAATATATTGAGTGAATATATTCTAATTGAAAATTAAACTGCAAGAAATAAATAGAACAGGAAACTGAAAGCAATTAGTCTAATTTAGTGAGCTATTATTGTTAAAGTCATTTTTTGGGACTAGAATGTCATGTTTGCATTACTAGTTACTATATGGAAGATATACGTTATTTTTTAGTTCTTATCTTGACCAATACATGCTTTATTAGTATCTTGAACAATGTTTGATGTGTTAACTCTTAATTTATTACTACTAATAGTATACGTTGAGTAATATATGCTTTTAAGCTTGTTGCTCTCCTAATGATCAATAATATGATATCTTCATTCTTATTATTCCTCTGATCAATATGTTTACAATGAACAATGCAACAATGTCAAAGACCATCTCCATTTATTGTTGTAGTCAAGAAAATTCAAAGCCAAGCTCTAAATCGTCACAATATTATCATCATGTCCCAGAGGTTCTGTGAATTGGAGGCTATTGGTAAACTAAATTTCTGAAAATGTAGGGTGCCTTTGTAGAAGTCATGGGTCTCTATTTTTTTTTTTTTGGCTGAATTCCCTTTTGAATATCTTGTGCAAATATTTTAAGTGGTAGGTTATTATTATACTGGCAACATGCATATCATATCTCGGGGCACTTCATAGAGAGTTTGTTTCAAATGTGCTTTCGCCAGATATATGAGGACATCTAATTTTGAATTTGGGTGCATAAAATTAAAGGTGCAGTTTATATAAATTGTAGTTATGCTTAATAGAACGTTCGAGTGATTATTATCCATGGAATTACAACTTCATTCTAGGTTGATCCTGAGAGCAATTGTTTTTCCCTTGGACAAATTAATAAAAAATCCTTTGATTTGTAGTAATCGGTATATATCTTTAAATTGATGGTTATTTGAGATTCTAACAAATGATTGTCATATTGGTTATTATAAAGATCTTTGTAGTAATATATAGTGCTGCATTATATGGAAAAGAGTAGAAATAGATGGATTTATATATGAGCAAGTAACTGTTTCTCCTTAAGTGGTTATTGATTTTGGCCTAACAAAGCAACTAGTGAAGCTTCTAACTTTATGGTCGAACCTTTGATTGGAACACCAGTTTGAACCTTTGATTGGATGATTGAAATAATTAACTAACAAATGTATGTGAATAGTTTAGATTCACTTAATCAAAATCCATTTCTATCACTTCTGCTTACATACCAAACAAGTATGAGTAAACAAGTTCATCTCATGGAAGGCTTATAACTAGCTAGTTGAATCCTTTTTAAATTTTGTAACATATCTCTACCTCTCTTTGATTTGTGGAGACCTTTTTCATGTGGGGGTGTTAGGGGAAATTATATAATGACCTCAATTCATTTTTTTAAGAAAAAATGTGTCTAGAACCATGTGCTTTTTTAAAGTACAAAAATAACTTTAAACTTTCAAAATGAGAGAAACATATCAAAACTATTAAATTTAACATAACAACGTTGTACATGTATATAACATAAATAGTATAGATCTCACTATAAAATGTAATGATATTAGGTTTTATTTAACAATTGTAACATTTTTGCACTTTAACCTTTTTTATTAGAAAAATGGAGGGGAGATATTCCCATATCAAATAAGACAAAAGAGAGGGAATATGAACAAAAATTCCAAACCGTCCCATAAAAATTGGGAGGATTTGAAGGAATTCTTAAAATTACCACAAATGAACACGATCCCACTTTCTCTCAACAAAAAAAAATTCGCTCCCATGTATGAGGTGGGAGAGATGCCACCCACCCACAATGTGTGTGTGTGTGTTGGGATGATGTTGAATCTTCTGACTTTTTTGTGATAAAACCAAAGTCAAAGCCTTTTCCCTCCTTGAAATGTTTGTTGAGAATCCATTAGGATGAGGCATGTCTTTATCGAATCTCATTAATTGGTGAGGATTGGCCATTAATGTTGACCATTTTTGTTTGGATGTATAGTGCACTCAACTACTGGTTCATTGGATCATTCTCCCAATATTGTGCGGTTCTCATCTTTCTTTGATTCATGAGAAGATTTGTGATATGTGTGTGTGTGTGTGTCTATATATATATATATATATATTCCAAATTCTAGTGTTTTATGATCTCATTCATCGCATCTTGGGTCTGTGTTTCGTATCACTCCTATACTACACACCATATTTTTAATACCATTTAGATTGTATATTTTTAATTTTATCTTCTTCTTGATACATATACATACATACATATATATATATATATAGGAGTATCAAATAGAGTAAAGCCTGTACGATAAAAAATGGAGGACAAAATATAAAAGCTTGATAATGTAGCTTATAAATACAACTAAAAAGATTCCCCTCCCTTATAAAGTATATATAAGTACTTTTACGTAAGCCGAGATAAATATGTGAAGGGGATTATCTCGTTTTACGAAAAAACACCGTTGAACGTGCTTTTGGGCTCCTGAAAAGCATTGCCAAACGAAGCAAGCAAGTGTGGCTAAGCTTTTTTTTTTTTGGCAGCAAGCCAGTGGCTAAGCCAAATACATATTTGTATCCGTCCATGAAATTCTAAGTGGTGTTTTTAAGTTACCAAATACTAGTAATCTTGTTCCAAGTTTCAATGAATAATATTTTTATATAATGAAAATAATCGAAATCCTATAATATTATAAATTTAAAAGGATTGAGTCAAATTTGAAAGGAAAAATCCCTATTAAATTTTGTTAATTAGAAGAACCCAATAATAATGCTGATGCTCTTAAAGCATCAATATATTTTATGTTTAAAAATATATCATATCCATTTAGTTGATAGAATCTTTTGAAGAGGAACCCTCCATCGATTTTTTTTTTTTTTGCCTTTTTAGGGATTGGCCGCGATTATTTGAAGGCGACAGCCACTTCTCTTAGTTGATTGGATTTTCCCATTCACTTTTTTTTAAATTTTATTTTAAATATTATTTACCCTCTTTTCTTTGACAGAATCTAGATTTAGATTTTGTGCAAGTGGATTCCGGATCTATTGGTTGCTACCTTTTCATATTATTATATTTAAGGGGGAATCTTAAAACATGAAAAGTTCTGTTGCTCACACGTTTAAATTATATAAAAAATATTGTTGCATTTTATTATCTTAAAAATAAATAATTCTTCTTTAAATTACTTTAAAATTAAATTTTTCTCTATTATAAATTTAATTAACATTCTTTTTTATACCTCCAATTAAATTTTTCTCTATTATAATTCAACCCCTCTATTTTTTAATTTAATTAAATTCATGGGAATGTTGGCAAGACATCTCACTATACCTCCAATTATCACATATGCATAGAGCCTGAGCACGAAACCATTTAAGTTGTAGCAACCTCTTAACAGTTGATTCAAGTGTTTGATGCAATCAAAATTTGTAACTGACATCTTTTAGTACAATAAGAGAATTGTGCCTATATTCATTGAAATATATTACACAATTTTTCCCAACAATTTAGAATTTCTTCATTTTCAAACATTCCAGGGTAAGTTCAAAAAGTAAAAGAAAAGTTTGATACCGACTCATGTTATGAAACAACAGTGAAGCTTTTGGTCTTTCAAACAAGCTAAGTAATGGGAGGATAAATTCTCAATCTTTATATATATATATATATATTTGGATCAAACTTAATCGAAAAGATGTTTATTATTTCAATGTCTAGAAAAATTTAATCTGTGTTGTTAGAGTATAATAAAAATGTTTGATTATAATCATTTAACAAAAAGTTAATGGGATACATTTGAGATAATTATTCATGTAAATTCATCTAATTAGTAAAGCATTAAAGTTGCAATATTCATATCATGATTCTCTATTCCTATTTATAAAAGGTAGAGAGATAATATAAATATTTTAATCGTATTTATGTGCCATATCATTAAATTTTTTTACTTGAATATACAATTTTACAATTCATCAATTATTATATAGATTTTGTTTTTTATATAGATGATGTATTTTAGATAGAGGTAAGTTGGATTATTCTTACTACTAACATGAGGATATTGTTGGTGAAAATGGATTCCCTCCCTCATCAATAATGCTGGGGTTCAAAGTGCATTGAATTACTAGTCTTGTTCTTATTATAAGTCTCAATTTAGCTTGCTTTGATCAAATCTCAACATAACTAATTATCATTAGCAGTTTTTAAGCACCGAGCCGGCAAGGATATATACTCCTGGTTGGTTAGCAGTTTTTGTTTTAATCTCTAAATTTTCTTAAAACTTTAATTTATGTTCTAATTTAATTTCTCAAGATTTGACTGGCCTAAACTTCAAGCATTTATAAAAAAATAAAAAAATAAAATAATTGTTATAATTGGATCATCATAATGCACAATAAAAAACTATTCGAGTAATGAAATTATGGAGGTGCATGGTGGAAAAAGCAAATATATATATATATATATATATATAATGGAGGAGTTGGGTGTGTTGTGGGGATGGCAGAGACGGTGGGTGGGTGGCTGTAGCCACTTTAAAAACAATTGATGTCGGGCGTGATATTCTCCAAATTAAAGCATGAATGATTACTGAATAATGAAAGCAACAAAGATGATTAATTGGTGTGTGACGGCAAAGCCCCACCCAATGGAAATTGGAATTCTGGAAAAAGTGAGATGACACACAAGAAAGAGAAGCAGTGCTATTCATATGCATATATGCCTCCTATGTCTCTCTTTTGCCTCTCTCCCGTTTCTATAAATACTTTTCAATGTCCTTAAGGATCTCTCACTCTCTCTCTCTCTCTCTCAAACACACACACACACAAAAATGATAAACTCACAAACATCTCTCCTCCTTGTTTCATTCTTTATAGTTCTCATAATGCTGTTCAAGTCAAGCAGCGCAAGGCTAAATCCCAGAAGAAATAACACCTCCCTATCTTCTTCATCAGGTGATAACATTGTTATTAGTAGTATAAACTATGTATGATCATGTTTCTAACATATTTTTGCAAAGCCACTCTCATGTAATTGTTTGAGCATGTAGTGAGTTCTCCCTTCTATATATCAAAATGATCAATTAAGCCAACTGAGGATATGATCTAGCTATACCAACTTCATATACTTTCAGTCCAACATTCAACTGATCGATCCACGTGGGACTCTTAACATATTCTAATACTGTGTTTGTATCGTTGATTCAACTAAGCTCGTTTGGTATGATGGAATTAATTTTGGTGAAAATAGAAATGGAGATGGAGATGAAAATGAGGATAGAAATGGAGATGGAAATGGATATAAATATAGAAAAAAAATGAGGGGTCAAAAAATCAATTCAATGGAATTGAATACAATTCTATAGGTTGCATCATCGAATTCATTTCTACTCATTTTGAATTCCATTTCCATTTACATTTCCAATTGCACCCCCAATTCCACCATACCAAACATAGGAAATGAATTCCATTTTCAATTCCACCTCTCAATTCCACCTACCAAACATGTTCATACTACCTCCTAATCTTAATATATTTAGCTTTTTTGATCTCCTTTAAAAAAAACAATCGACTCGTGATGAAGGAAGGTAGTACTGTGCATGTACTAGTTCATGATGGTTGGGCTTGTTTTGTATTGTGGTGTAGTTCAGGCAGTGGAGGAGAAGGGAAGTTTTGTCTGAGCTGGAGATTAGGCGTGGAGGTGAACAATGTGGTAGCGTGGGGCACTGTGCCGAGAGAGTGTGAGAATGAGGTAGAGAGTTACATGATCGATGGACAGTACGATGAGGATTTGGATTTGGTGATGCAACAGATCTTCACTTTCCTTAATTCTATTCCTCTCTCATCTGATTCCTTCGATGCTTGGGTCTTGGACGTTGACGACACTTGCCTCTCCAATCTCTATTACTACAAAACCAAGAGATTCGGGTACGTACGT
>JANTPZ010006398.1:0-25749 GCA_025593235.1 Vachellia pachyceras | reverse complement strand
TGTAATGGCGAATCTACCTGCAATATCTTGGTGCAAAACGTTACGTCCTTCTTCAGGATACCTTCGGTGGAGGCAACAACATAAATCGGGCAAGCTTGCATATCTTGGACCGGGTAATCATCGTTTCTCAAATTTTCCGACCCAATTGATGAACAATTGAAAAAGCTAACACTGGAATTTTTGTTGGATGATGCCGATTCAAATTGGAAAGGATAAATGGATGAGCTACGAAGTCGTAGATAGAGTTCGGGAAGACAAACTCCAACATTTCTTAACTCTAAGATGCAGGACTTATTGTCCACAGATGAGAGGGGGAGTCTAATTCCTTCAAGAGCTCGTACTCTCGGGAACTCAACCATCTCAGCAGATGGATTGTTGCTATTCCGTACGAGATGGAACGGAACGCTTTGATCGTCACTAACACACTGGCTCCCAGCATTCCCCAGATTCGTAAGCAGCAACAGTACCTGCATCATCACCAACAAGAAGAATCTCCGATAGCAGAACATTGTAACCAAAGCTTCTCTTTTAATCAAACTTTGATTCAGATTCTTCTCAATAAGTATTAGTAACATGGAGTCAGCTAGAGACAGAAAGCAAGGGAGGGGGGCTGCTGCTTGGAAACATCATTATTTATTACTGAACTGGAACAAAAATTTCAGATCAATTTTGAATTAAAAACAACCGCGTGGCTCTGACATTTTTTTTTTTATCTTCACAAAAGGAAGATAGTGAAACTGAAAGCACACAATATTTTAATGGGCTAGAACATATATATACCTACGTCTACCTTTGTGCGCTGTGAATGGAAATATAAAATTTCCTACTTTATCTTGTTTAGTCAAACTTTGGGGGCTAAAGGAAGCTCATAGTTTGTTAATGGGCTGGAACATATATAGTTTAAAAAAGAAGGGATTGAATTGATTTGAGACGAGAAGCCAGTGAATTAGGAGGGGAAATTGGCTATCATTGTGAAGGATGGGTAGAGGGGAAATAGGCTTAACCAGGTTATGGGGTTCAGTGTTCTTCGCTCTTCTTGGGTGCCTAACGCCCCAAACAATGAGCTCAAATGATCAGAAACAAATCTGTAATCACTCTTCTCATTGCGGCATTATCACAAGCATCAAGGATCCATTTCGTCTCCGAGACGATCCACCCGGCTGTGGCCTCCCGGGTTTCCAGTTATATTGTAAAAATAACGACACTCTGCTTCTCCATTCAGGAAGATCAACATACCAAGTCCTGGGAATCAACTACAGCAACTACACAATCCGAATCAGAGATGCTGGCATTCGGGAGGGCGATTGCTCCTCCCTCCCTCGCCATTTCTTCTCCCGATTAAATTCCACCGACGGTTTCGGTAACATCGATGATGCAAACGACAAGCATTCCTATCATGCCTCTATAGGACCAGAATCCGATAGAGAATTGACATTCGACCACGTAATTTACCGGAACTGTAGCGATCAGGTGAGGGACGACGCAGGGTACGTGGATGCGGCTGCCTGCGTGGATTGGGGATCCAGAGGAGGAGGAGAAGGAGAAGGCCGTGTTTATGCAGTGGTTGGAGATTTAAAGACTGGTAGGTTGAAACCAGAGTGTCGCGTGAAATCAGTGGCCACCATTGGTTTAGAATGGGGTTCATTGCTGAAGGGTAAAAACTCCGCCTACGATGATATTCACAGAGCACTTTCCCTTGGTTTTGAGCTTTCATGGTGGAGACAAGCTTGTTCCAGTCTTTCTTGTGCAGCTAGCAAGGCTTGCTTGTTCTACAGTCACACGCAAAAAGTCCATTGTTCAAGAAGCATTAGGTCTATCTGTTACCGTGCGCGCGGAGTACCTTCTTCTCGCTTTTGTGGTAAGTGAGTCATTTTGCAGCTCTCATGATAATCCGTTTGGTTTCTCACTTTCCCAACGTCTGTCTCAACCTGCAGCCTAACATGCTGGGAAACCCCTAACTCGAGCTTACCATGGTCAGCCAACTCGTATTTTTTAATATATATTGTATAAATTTTAATAAACATAAATATTTACAAAAATAATCTGCATAAAGTTAATTTGTTTAAAAAAAAATCTTTGAAATAAATTTCATATATTATTTAGAAATTATAGTATATTTAATAAATTTTATATATTTTAATCTTAAACATTTTTTTTAAAAATATTTATTTTTTATACATAAATAACATTAATATTAAAAGATTGAAACAATTATGAGTTATATGGTTCATAGAGATTTAACATTTTAGAAAATTTACTTAAAAATTACTTTTATAAAAACAAAGAAAAGGTCTAAAAAGCGAATTATTATTTTTTAAAAATATAAATATTTGCATTTTATGGAAAACTAGAAGAAACTGTGTATTTGACTTTCTTGAGAATTTCCTTCACAGCATTTCTCGATGGCATTTTTTAAGGCAATGTCTCAAACTCAAGTTCTATAATCTAAGTCCCTTTTTTATTTGTCAAAGTTCTGTTAGCTTACTGTTATTTACATTTGATTGATTCTATTTATTTATACAAATAATAAGTTAACAAATTAAAATGATAGCGAAGCCTTATTTTAGCCAACGTAAGTTTCAAAGTCTAACCAGACGCCATGAGTCCAAGTGATTTTCTGATACGTTTTAGAAAGGTAAGAGTTCAAGAAAAACCAATACATTTTTCACTAAAATCAATGCACTTCCTTTTTACGTTTTAATTAATTGGCTCTTTTATTTCAGATTAGAGAAAAATAGTTTTTAACATTAGCCTATATAAATATCAATTCAAGAGTGGTAAAAGTTTCTCACTCTTGCCCTTGGTACCCCTCAAAGATCTCATTTATGCAACTTGTGGAGCTTAATACTCATATATAAAAAAAAATTTACCTTGGTTTGTATAATTCCAAAAAAATTGAAAATTAGTTGTATTATTTATGTTGACTTCACTCTGCTTTTTTGGGAGATTTCAGTACATACATATATTGTTACGATTTTAAAATATTAAGAGGGAATTATTATAATATCAAAATAAAGGAATTCCTATAACCAATTGTAAGCAAAAAAATATTTAAAATATCGGAACTTATGATTACATACTATTTAATAGTAGTTGTATGATTTTGGGCTAGCAAAGCTTTATGCTATTGATGATATCATTGCCACTTTGACTGCAGCAAAAGGAACGTTAGGGTACATGACTCTTGAATTGTTCTATAAGAATATTGGGAAAGTGTCAAATAAAACATATGTTTACAATTTTGGAAAACTTCTTATGGAAATGGCAAGCAGAAGGAGAAACATAAATCCACATGCAGAGCATTTTAAGCCAAGTATATTTTCCATCATGGATTTATGATCAGTTCAATGAAGAGAAAGATATAGATATTTTGAATGATCTGACAGAAGAGGAAAAGGCTTTGGCAAAGAAAATGCTTGTAATAGCACTATGGTGCATTCAGTTTAATCATACTGATCGTCATTCAATAAACAAAGTAATAGAGATGCTTGAAACGGATGATGTTTCAAGTCTTAAAATGCCTTCAAAACCTTCTATATATGCTAAAAATGACCTACCAAACTTTGAACAGGCAACATCTTCATTTGCCATCAGTTCTCATGACAATGCAGCTGATGATTGAAGTAACAAGAAATAATACTATCCATTTTAATTATCGATTGGTATTTCATGATAATACTTAGTTGTTCTGATTAGGGGTGTGCTCTTATAATTTAAATCTTATTTTTACTTCTAATAATGATGTAATGATATATGTACAATGACTACCTCAAAGCAACAAGGGATAGTTATCACATTACAAAAATGGTGTTTGTGTGGTGGTTTCAATACGCCACTGCCACAGAACAGTAATATACCTTTACTTTTCAGTTGAAGTTAAGTTCAAGAATGTAGCTTTGGTGGCCTAAATAGCAATCCCAATATTGATCCAACCATGAGACAAATTAGCATATTCCCAATATCATGTTTGATGGTTAAATTCTTCTTTGAAACTAAATTCCCTCTGCATGCATTCTGAAAATTCACCCTTGAGAGGAATACAATCAGGATTAATAAAAAAATGCGTTACATATTGGGGAGAAAAGGAATAGAGTAACATTGGTACAGAAACAGAATAGAATATATTGCATAACCAAATTTAAAAGTAATAATACATAAAATAAGTGACGAATGGTTGAATGATATTAACCAAAGTCTAATACTCCCACCAATACCAATGGGTTCTAGCGGAATGAGCTAGTCATTCACAATGTAGTGAATCATGTTTTGATCAAAGTTGGGAGATGTGTTAACATTTAGTATTTGCCAGTGTCTTAAACGTTATTAGCTCCAGTAGGAAGATACCTATACTTAGAAACAAGCATACTTTTACTAATGTGGAAATAGACTAGACGATCTATCAAGGGTTTTTGGTCTGTTGTTTATAACAAAGGTTATATTAAGGCCTATTTAAAGGTTTAGATATCTAAATAGGTCAAGCTTTTTTTAAGGTATTTTCCATTTAAGTCTGTAAAGATGCTTGTTTATATATTTTTAAAATAAAATTTTATTTATATTATATATATAAATTATGTTATATAGAATATTTATTTCTTTACTCTTACATTATAATTTGATGACGTAATCATATTTATATATTATATTAAATTTATATCATATTTTTTAATTTATTTTGGATAATTTATCCTTTTTTGGCTTGTGGCCTTTTAGCTTTTTTTTTAGATTAAGAATGTAGACTTTTTAACATGTTTCTGATCAGGCCTGACTTTATACAGGCTAGGCACTTGCCTCAAAAAAAAGGTTCGAAATAGGCCTCAGGCCAGATTTGTTAAGGGTGAAGCCTTGCATGGTCAGACCTGTTTGCAATCCTAATGTCTGCATTGGGGAGCTATGATTGGAAATATAAAATTTCCTACTTTCATCTTGTATAATCAAACTCAGGGGCTAAAGGAAGCTCGTAATGTGTGAATGTATTGTTTTCCTTATGTTTGGTAGCATCTTTTATGGCATGCGCACTAATAATTAAAAAAATATATGAAATAATTGATATATAGTATCATACTATTATAGATCAAACTTTGATATCTAACTGCTACCACTTTCAAATATAAAAAAAAATGGCCAGGGCTACATAATATGAACGCTAACTAATTAATAACACTAATCTATAAAATATATATGAATAACAAATTAAAAGCAATGCATATATAGTAGTGAATTCCGCTAGACCACTATCACATTCAATATAATATATATAAGTCTCATAATGTTGAATAATATAAGCACTGACTAAAGTCAAGCATAACTTAACTTCATTTGCCAACGCAACCTATAATTTAATAAACTGTGATTGGAAATATAAAATTTCCTACTTTATCTTGTTTAGTAAAACATAGGGGGGGGATGCTATGCCTGGAAACATCATTATTTATTATTGCCAGAAAATTTAAGATAGTTTTTGCCAGAAAATATTTAGATATTCGTACAATTCATCCACAGGTATTATTTCTTTATGTTATTGATCTGATAAAGTTAATTAGCCCAACAGATTGTTAATACTATGAATAAAGTGGTGGTTTGAGTAATATAACTTAGGTTGGCATCTTAACTAGCAGTATAATTTAAGAAATTACTTCAGAAGGGACTGAAATGGAAGCAAAAAGAAAATCCATTTTGCCCATCTAATGAGGAATAAAATTAGATAATCAAGAATTATTTTTATTTTAATTAAATATTTTTATCCTGATAAATACATGTAAAATATAAACAATCTCTAAGCTGCATTTTAAATTTTTTTTAAATACATTTACTATTAAAAATTATATTAATATACACATATTGTGTTCTCATTCCTAAACTTAATTAGTATATTTGACTTTTGTAAAATTTCCTTTGCATTTGCAGCATTTCTCCTTTGCATTCTTGCATGTAAATGTGTCCGTTTGAGAACGTGGTAGAGAAGTACTTTTACGCAAGTCGAGGTAAATATGTGGAGGAGATTATCTCGTTTTACGGAAAAACAATGATGAACGTACTTTTGAGAAGAAGTTAAGCTTTACTAAACAAGCACAATAACAATGTCTCAAACTCATATTATATAATCAAGCTTATTTTTTTATTTGTTAAAGTTTCAATTGGGTTACTCGTATTTATAACTGATTGGTTTAAACTTATCCTAATTTTTTTTTTGATAAAGTAAACTTATCCTAATATGTTAACAAATTAAAATAATATCTTGGAATATGTTGCAGCCCATTAACAAACTATGAGCTTCTTGTAGTCCCCAAAGTTTGACTAACGAGATAAAGTAGGAAATTTTATATTTCATTCACAGTGCACAAAGGTAGACGTAGGCATACATGTTCTAGCCCATTAAAATATTGCTTCCCTTTGGAAAGATAAAAAAACAAAATTCCAGAGCCACGTGGTTGTTTTAATTCAAAATTGATCTGAAATTTTTGTTCCAGTTCAGTAATAAATAATGATGTTAAAATATAACACGTACACACACATGTTACCTAGTAATCAACTCATCAACGGATACTTAGAGCTGATTTGAAAATCCATTATAAATTTAGGTTTGATTTTAAAATTTATGTTTTGACTTAAAACTTAGGTTTTGTCGAAGTATAAATTTTTTTCTGAAAAGCTATTTTAGTTATAAAACCTCAGTTTGAAACCAAGGTTTTGAAATTTAGATTTTCTTTTTCCTACTTTTTTTTCTTTTTTTTCCTCTTTCATACTTTTTCTTTCTTCTCTTTCCGCTTTTCCTACTTTTCATTCATTCTTTTTCCTTTTTCCTATCCACTTTTTTTCCTCGGAATCCGTAAATGCTAATAACTTCCCAAACATAAATCACTTTTCAAAACCTAGGTTTTGTCTCGAAATCTGTAAAAGCTATTTTTCAAAATCTATTCCCAAAACCTAGATTTTATCTCAAAATCTGTAAAAACTATTTTGAAAAGTTTTCCAAATAAGACTTTGCGCTTGTTTGGGAAGCCATTCTTTTCAACGGTGCACGTAAGTCGAGATAAAACCATCTCGAAATCTGTAAAAACCATCTTGAAATCCATAAAAACCATCTTGAAATCCGTAAAACCATCTCGAAATTCTCAAAATGCCTCGAAATCTGTAAAATTCATTTTCCCAACGGATTTCCCAAACAAGCACTTTATTTTAATGGGCTAGAACATATATGCCTACGTCTACCTTTGCGCGCTGTGAATGGAAATATAAAATTTCCTACTTTATCTTGTTTGGTCAAACTTTGGGAGCTACAAGAAGCTCATAGTTTATTAATCGGCTGCAACATATATCGTTTAAAAAAGAAAGGGATTGAATTGATTTGAGACGAGAAGCCAGTGAATTAGCTATCACTGTGAAGGATGGGTAGAGGGGAAATAGGCTTAATCAGGTTATGGAGTTCAGCATTCTTCACTCTTCTTGGGTGCCTAACGCCCCAAACAATGAGCTCAAATGATCTGAAACAAATCTGTAATCACTCTTCTCATTGCGGCATTATCACAAGCATCAAGGATCCATTTCGTCTCCTGGACGATCCACCCGGCTGTGGCCTCCCGGGTTTCCAGTTATATTGTGAAAATAACGACACTCTGCTTCTCCATTCAGGAAGATCAACATACCAAGTCCTGGGAATCAACTACAGCAACTACACAATCCGAATCAGAGATGCTGGCATTCGGGAGGGCGATTGCTCCTCCCTCCCTCGCCATTTCTTATCCCGATTAAATTTCACCGACGGTTACGGTAACATCGATGATGCAAACGACGAGCATTCCTATCACGCCTCTCTAGGACCAGAATCCGATAGAGAATTGACATTCGACCACGTAATTTACCTGAACTGTAGCGATCAGGTGAGGGACGACGCAGGGTACGTGGATACGGCTGCCTGCGTGGATTGGGGATCCAGAGGAGAAGGAGAAGGCCATGTTTATGCAGTGGTTGGAGACTTAGAGGCTGGTAGGTTGAAACGAGAGTGTCGCGTGAAATCAGTGGCCGCCATTGGTTTAGAATGGAGTTCATAGCTGAAGGGGAAAAACTCCTCCTACGATGATATTCACAGAGCACTTTCCCTTGGTTTTGAGCTTTCATGGTGGAGACAAGCTTGTTCCAGTCTTTCTTGTGCATTTAGCGAGGCTTGCTTGTTCTACAGTCACGAGCAAGAAGTCCATTGTTCAAGCAGCATTAGGTCTATCTGTTACCGTACGCGCGGAGTAGCGTCTTCTCGCTTTTGTGGTAAGTGGGTCATTTCGGCTGAATAGTGTGGGCTTAACGTGCTTGGGAAACCCCAGCTTGAAATTTTTTTAATATTTATTGTATAAATTTTAATAAACATAAATATTTATAAAAATAATTAACATAAATTTAATTTGTTTCAAAAAATCTTTGAAATAAATTTCATAGAAATTATAACATATTTAATAAATTTTATATATTTTAATGCTAAACATTTTTTTTAAAATATTCATTTTTACACATAAATAATAATATTAGAAATTGAAATAATTATAAATTCCTGAAGATTTAACATTTAGAAAATTTACTTAAAAAATTAGTTTTAGAAAAACAAAAAAGATAGACGGATTGGTGGGCCAAACCTCATAATTAGTGGCCTCCTGCATTTTTTTCTGTATGCAGTCTAAAATATATAAAAGGTGAATTATTTTTTTAAAAATTAAATATTTTCATTTTATGGAAAACTAGAAGAAACTGTGCATCTGACTTTCTTGAAAATTTCCTTTGCAGCATTTCTGGTTGGCATTTTTAAAGGTAACTCAAGTTCTATATATGATCTACGCACTTTTTTATTTGTCAAAGTTCTGTTAGCTTACTGTTATTTACATTTGATTGATTCTGTTTATTTATAGAAACAATAAGTTAACAAATTAAAATGATAGTGAAGCCAATATAAGTTTCAAAGTCTAACCAGGTGCCTCTTGAGTCCAGGTGATTTTCTGATGAGTCAATACGTTTTAGAAAAGTAAGAGAAGTTCAAGAAAAATTTGCAATCAAGTCCCAAATAGAAGAATTAATAAATAAAAGAATTCAAAAATTTAAAAAAATTACCATAAGGTCACAGGAGTAGCTGCTGAGGTTGTCATTAACAACCTTAGCAGCTGCTCCTGAGACCTTATAGTGGGTCCGTTTGACAAAGCGGTGGAGAAGTACTTATGAGCTTATTCACATAAGTCGAGGCAAATATGTGGAGGAGATTGTCTCGTTTTGTTGAAAAACACTGTTAAACGTGCTTATGGGTATAAGCACCTTGTTGCCAAACAAGACCAGTAATTTCGTGAATATTTGGAACCTTTTGTTCATTAATTCTCCTACTTGGGATTTGATTGTAAATTCCCAAAAATAATTCATTTTTCACTAAAATCGATGCACTTCCTTTTTACATTTTAATTAATTAGCCCTTTTATTTGATATTAGAGAAAATTGTTTTTAACATTACCCTATATAAATATCAACTCAAGAGTGGTAAGAGTTTCTCACTTTTGTCCTTGTACTCTCCAAAGAGCACATTTCTGCTACTTGTGGAGCTTAATCCTTATACTCATTTAAAAAAATTCCACAAAAATAGAAAATTAGTTTTATTATTTATGTGGAGCTTAATCCTTATACTCATTAAAAAAAATGAGGTGTGGTGCAATTTTTTCGCCTTTTTCTGGGGAATAGATTTTCGTCGACCATGGACCACTCGTTATGTTACCGTTGACATGTGATTTTCTCCTTGCAGGTTTGCCTGCATTTTCTGAGGATATGTATTTTGGTAAGATCCTCAATTATCATATATGTATATATGTACACTAGTGTGCGGTATATGAAAAATTATTTTTCATATGAATAAATTAAGGAGTTGAAATATATTCTCCTTAACTTATTTAATGGTCATCATGATGCACTTAATTTTCCCAATATAATAACTAAGTTGAGGATTAAACCATATCATAGATGGCAAGATCTCAATTGACACAATCTAATATACTCTTGTTAATTATATATAAGATCACGTTTATAGTGCAAATTACGTTACAAATGTGATTTTAGGTTTATGATCGGAGGAGTACTATTTATAATTTTTATATAAAAATGTGCCTTTCCATGAAGTTAATGTATATATAGATCTTTTTGCTAAACATGTGACCTCATTTTGGAGGGAATATTATTCATAGCATTGTCAGGTACCTCTTATAATGGTGATTTTAATCTCGGTTTGATATTTTTTTGAGTGATTAATCCATTTTACTAGCTAAATTTTTCCTTTTTTAGTGACTTTATTAATATTTTTTTTTCTTTTTTTGCAGACAGCATGTATTGGACGGTGGACCTCGGGTCTACTGCTGAAAAATATAATGGCTCTTTCATTTCAATACCAAATGCAATTCTCTTAGGAAAAATCACAGGAAGATATGTTTTGCCATACACCATTTCAAGATTGCTGTTTGGCATATTTTTGCTGTTCTTCGTGATGATCTACACTTATAGGAGAAGGCACTTGTCAATGTATGAAAGTATTGAAGATTTCATAAGACTTCATAACCTTCATCCAATAAGGTACTCCTATAACGACTTGAAGACTATGACCAAAGGTTTCAAGACTATGATTGGCGAAGGAGGCTTCGCCACTGTTTACAAAGGAAAGCTAAGGAGTGGATCTGATGTTGCTGTTAAAATGTTGGGTAAAAAATCCAAAGCTACTGGTAAAGAATTTATCAATGAAGTTGCAACTATCGGGAGGATACACCATTTCAATGTGGTACGTCTTGTTGGTTTCTGCGTCGAAGGAAAGAAACGTGCTCTTATTTATGAATTTATGCCAAAGGGATCTTTGGATAAACATATTTTTTTTAAAGAAGGACATGTCTCTTTAAGTTATCGTAAAATTTATGAGATATCTTTGGGAGTAGCTCGTGGGATTGCTTACCTTCATCATGGTTGCAACATGAAAATACTACATTTTGATATCAAACCCAATAATATTCTTCTTGATGACAACTTGACTCCGAAAATTTCAGATTTTGGGCTAGCGAAACTCTATGCTACTGATGATAGCATTACCACTTTGACTGCAGCACAAGGAACGCTAGGGTACATGGCTCCTGAATTGTTCTATAAGAATATTGGGAAAGTGTCAAATAAAACTGATGTTTACAGTTTTGGAAAGCTTCTGATGGAAATGGCAAGCAGAAGGAGAAACATAAATCCACATGCAGAGCATTCAAGCCAAGTATATTTTCCATCATGGATTTATGACCAGTTCGATGAAGAGAAAGATGTAGAAATTGCGGACGATCTGACAGAAGAGGAAAAGGCTTTGGCAAAGAAAATGCTCATAGTAGCACTGTGGTGCATTCAATTTAATCCTACTGATCGCCCTTCAATGAACAAAGTAATAGAGATGCTTGAAGCAGATGATGTTTCAAATCTTGAAATGCCTCCAAAACCGTCTATATATCCTGAAGATGACCTACCCAACTTTGACCAAACAGCATCTTCATTTGCCATCAGTTCTCATGACAACGCAAGTGATGATTCTAAGTGAAAAGAAATAATACTATGCATTTAACTCATCAATTAGTATTTCATGATAATACTTAGTTGTTCTGATTAGGGGTTTGCTCTTATAATTTACATCTTATTTTTACTTCTAATAATGATGTAATGATATATGTACAATGACTGCCTCAAAACAAAAGGCATAGTTATCACATGACAAAAATGGTGTTTGTGTGGTGGTTTCAATATGCCACTGCCACAGAACAGTAATATACCTTTACTTTTCAGTTGAAGTTAAGTTCAAGAATGTAGCTGGTGGCCTAAATAGGAATCCCAATATTGATCCAACCATGAGGTAAATGAGCGTATTCCCAATATCATATTTGATGGTTAAATTCTTCTTTGAAACTAAATTTCCTCTTCATGTATTCTGAAAATTCATCCTTGAGAGGAATTGAATCAAGATTAATAAAAAATACATTACATGTAGAGGAAAAAAGGAATATAGTAACCTTGGTACAGAAACATAATAGAATATTCCATAACCAAATTTAAAGTAATAAAACATAAAAAAGTGACAATGGTAGAATGATATTAACAAAAGTCTTACACTCCCACCGGTACTAACAGAGCCTAGCGGAATGAGTTAGTCACTCACAATATGATAAATCATGTTCAGATCACCGTTGGGTAAAGTGCTCACATTCAGTGTTTGTCAGTATCTTGAACATGATTACCTTAGTATGAAAATACTCGTACTTAGAGAAAAAAACAAAAGTTCTCCATTCTATCCTTAATATATGATCCACTTTATTGGAAGGAGAAATAAACAAAACAGCCAAGTTGGTGACGCGTTTGTTCTTTGCACAGAGTACTAGAGATGAGTCATATTATTCATAACTTAATAAATAGTTTAGATTCTTGTGAATATTATCTTATACATAGATATATAAGCAAGGCACACAGAAGCTTGAGGCAGCTTATTACTAATATATCCGATAAGAACTCACTGAACAGATAGGATTCTGGAAGACAACCTCCAATGTCACATAATTCTCCCCAGATTCATAAGCAGCACCAATACCTGCATCATCACCAACCACAAACTGAAATTCAACCTCCCCCGTATAACATAGTACTAACATGGCATAACATAGAGCAAGCGGTGGAAGGGGCATGCTACTTGAAAATATCGATCCTTACTCGAGTGGACAAAAAATTCAGGTCCATTTTGAATAAAAAATACAACCATGTGGCTCATCTGGAATTTTTTTTTGTAATCTCTTAGACGGGAAAAAAAAGTGAAATGGTGAGGTTGAAGGATCACGATTAGCTAATGCATACAATTTTTTATTGGGATAAAGCAATACCTGTGTCCACCTTTGGGAGCACTGTGATTGGAAATAGTATGAAGTTTCCCACTTTATCAGGTATAGTCAATCCCGGGGGCTAAAAGAAGGTCATAATTTGTTAATGGGCCGCAACATATATAGTTTTAAAAAAGTAATGGATTGAATTGATTTGTGATCATAACAAGGCATTGAATTAGGAAGGTGGATTGGGTATCATTGTGAAGGATGGCTAGAGGGAAAATAGGCTCAATCAGATTGTTCTTCACTCTTCTTGTGTATCTAACACCACAAACAATGAGTTCTAAGGTTCAGAACAAAACCTATAATCCATCTCACTGCGGCATTATCACAAACATCTTGTATCCATGTCGTCTCCGAGACGACCCGCCCAACTGTGGCCTCCTGGGTTTCGAGTAAGCCTGTGAAAACAACGTCGCTCTGCTTCATCTTCATTCAGAACATCAAATTCAACATACCAAGTCCTGGGAATCAACTACGACAACTACACAATCCGACTAAGTGCTTGTTAGAGAACTTCGTTCCCAAAGCAGTGCACGCACATTAAGATGCAATCATATCAAAATCCTTAAAAATCATCTCAGAATTCATAAAAACTATCTCGAAATCTATAAAAATATCTAGAAATTTATAAACTTCTTTCACACATCGCAACCCACACTAAGAGATCCAGGCATTCGGGAGGGCGATTGCTCCTCCCTACCCCGCTATTTCTTACCCCGATCCGATTTCATCGACGCTTATAATCATTCCTTCGATTATGATAGCAACTATCCCTATTTTGCCTCTCCGGACTCAGAACCCGATTCAGAAATCACATTCGACTACGTAATTTACCTCAACTGCGGTGATCCGGTGAGGGACGACGCAGGATACGTGGACACGGCTGCCTGCGTGGATTGGGGATCCAGAGGAGAAGGAGGATGCCGTGATTATGCTGTGGCCGGAGACTTAGAGGCTGGCAGGTTGAAACGGGAGTATCGTGTGAAGTCGGTGGCCACCATTGCTTCGTATTGGAGATCATTTCTCAGGGGAGGAAGCTACTCCAACGCTGAGATTCACAGGGTGTGTTTGACAAGTGGTTTTGGAGATTATGAATGCATAATTTTGGACTAGCAAAACTGTATTCCACTGATGATGGCATTGCCCCTTTGACTACAGCAAAAGCAACGTTAGGGTACATTGCTCCTAAATTGTTCTATAAGAATATTGGGAAAGTATCCCATAAATCCAATGTTTACAGTTTTTGGATGCTTTTAAAGGAAATGGCAAGCCAAAGAAAAAACTTGAATACGCATGCTGAGCATTCAAGCCAAGTATATACTTTCTTATGACCAATATGAAGAGGAGAAAGATAGAGAAATGCATGATTTGATAGAAGAGGAAAAGCTTTTGGCGAAAATAAATGTTCATAAAAGCATTAAGATGTATTCAATTTAATCCTGCGCATCGCCCTTCAATGAACAAAGTAATAGAAATGCTGGGAGCAGATGATGTTGAAAGTCTTGAACTGCCTCCAAGACAGTCTATACTGTGACGATGATGGGAGACCCAACTGTGACCAAACAGTTTCTTTACTCTCCGCGCAAGTTCTCATGGTAACGTAGGTGAGGATAACTGCAAGTGACCTGGAGATAACACTCTGCATTTAACTAATTGATCTGTATTTCATGACTATAGACTTAATTAGTTGCTTTCCTCATTCGGGCTTTAATTTTCTTACATTTTAATATCATTATTTTTTACTTATTTGCTTTTTAATTATAGGCCATCCTGTGCTGGGGTTTTGTAAAATGTCCCATGCAGAGTTTCTTGTTGGCATTCTCGCAGGTAACGTCTCCAACTCATGGTAACTCAATCTGAGTAAAAGTTAGTTGAACTTTTTTTCGGAAGAAGCAAAATATATTATTTATCATTTTTAAATTAATTTTTTTGACTTATAAATTAATAAACAGTCTAATTATATACATATATAAATATTTTTAAGTTAGATATTTAACTTCTCGTAATCTCTCCACAAAGTCGGCCTTGGACGGCAACGTTAGATTTTTCCATCAAAGCTTACTTTACTTCTTTTTTCTAAAAAAAAAAATTCACCCATAGCTTTTATGCCAAAACTTGGAGTTTTGGGGGTGTTAGCCACCTCTTCTCTCTACTTCCTCTCAATTTTAGAGTTCTTCCCCGATTTTTTTAATACGTTTCTTTATATCATTGGATTTTATGTAATAATAAGTGAAATTTTTATATTTTATGAGTAAAAATGGTTGTATTTTTAATTTTTTTAATGATTTTTCTAAGATAGACACCTTAAAAAGGTATCAACCACATTCTCAGCTTTAAAGTATTTATTTTTAAAAAATCATGAAAATTGAAAATATAACCACTTTGGCTCATAAGATATTAAAATATCATTTATTTTATGTAAACGCCTAAAAAACATTTGGGGAAGAGATCCAAAATTGAGGGGCAGCTAACACCCTCTTCCAGAAAACTTGTGAGGCAAAATTGAATTTTAACAATTGGAAAAACAATTTTTTGAAATATATATACAGAGAGAGAGTGACTTTTATTTGAAAAAACAAGTTTCTTTTGGATGACTTTGCTACAATATATGATCATATTTGTGGGACAAACTAACAATTTTACGGCCTTTAGTTTGTGAATATGAACGTACGGTTGCAACGGTTTTGGCAATGTTTGCAAAGGCAAGTTAATAAGTGGATGCGAAGTGGCTATTAAAATGTTGGGTAATAAGTTGAAATCTACTAGCCAAAACTTCATCAATGAAGTGACAACTATTGAAACGATACACCATTTCAATGTGGTACATCTTGTTGGCTACCGTGTGGAGGGAATAAAGCGTGCTCTTATTTATAAGTCAATTCTTTACCAACTAGACAAACATGTATTGATGATGGTAAAATATATTAGCACATATACTTTTTTCACCTTGTCTGTCATGTAGTTGGCCACTTCACTGAAATTCTAGGCAATTAGGTTTGGATTATTTCCCTAACATTTTGATTGCAACGTCATGTCCACTGCTTAGCTTTCCCTTGTACAAAGTGTCGAAGCCTCCTTCACTTAACTTGTTCTTGAAACCTTCCGTCATTGTATTTAAATCCTTATAAGAGTACCTTAGTGGCACCAGGTTATGAAGCCTTATAAAATCTTCCATATCTTTATCCATCAACAATGTAGACAGGAGTATAGCACCAAACAACAATCTCGTAGTGATAAATGGCGCAAAAAATCTTCCAGCGACCTTTCGTAATTTGATAGAGGGATATTGCATTTTGTTCAATTAAAAGAAAAGATGAGACGGCATCAACTGTTCATTTAATGGTAATTTTAGTGACAAAGGAGTTGATGGTAAAAATAAGAAAGTTCAGGACCTTAGTTATAAATCTACAGATATTGGGATGATTATAAGCAATAAACCCAAGATTCAAGAAGGTTTTGAATATTTTAGACGATAGTGAAAGGAGTCATTTAAGGAATGAATACGAACACTAGCATTACATATATCAGAAACTGTTGGCCAAGCAAAAAAAATGGGAAAATGAGCTACAGGTCCCAAATAAGAGAATTATCCATCAAATGGTCCCAAGAATTCAAAAAACTATTAAAAGATCCCAGGAATAGCTGCTGAGGTTGTCATTAACAACCTCAGCAGCTTCGTTAACAACCTCAGCAGCTACTCCTGGGACCTTTTAATAGTTTTTTGAATCATTGGAACCATTTGATGATTAATTCCCTTACTTGGGACCTGTAGCTCATTTTCTCCAAAAAAATCATATAAAATATTGCCAATGGAAGTATATAAGCGTTTAGGAAACCAGCAGGTGCACGTGTTTATTCTAATTCATGAATCGCTTCCAACTGAGTTCAAATGTCTTACAGGAATGGTACTACTTGTATGGATTGAAGTAGCAGTGCCGAATGGAGTAGGAGGCACCTTTAGTTTATCTACTTCTCCTTCTAGCATCTGTATCACCATTTTCATGTATGGCCGGTTTATTGGATGCCACTGAATACACCAAAGTCCCACAATTGCTAATTTCTTTGCAATTCTAATATCATCATCATCATCCTCTATATAGATATTTATGTCTCCTCTTTCAATCACATTATGAATCCATTCTGGGTATAGAACTTGAAAAGTTTCTCGATTTGTGTCGACATTTTTTCTTCCCCCAACCATCTCTAGCAATAACATTCCATAACTGTAAATATCTGATTTATATGACACATTCCCAAAGTTCCGAGAGAATACTTCAGGTGCAATGTAACCTAAAGTTCCTCTGGCTACCGTCATTGACACTGCACTTTGATTTTTAGAACACAATTTGGCTAAACCAAAATCAGAAATTTTAGGAATGAAATTGTGATCTAATAACACATTATGAGGATTGATGTCAAAGTGCAAAATTTGATAATCACAACCTTGGTGAAGGTAGTCAATCCCTCTTGCTATGCCAAGGGCTAATTGTTGTAACTTTACCCATCCAAGAAAACTTTCTTTGTTGTCAGGGGAAGATATAAACTTCTGAAGTGAACCGTTAGGAAAGAAGTCATAAACAAGAGCACGGTGAAAACCATCAGCACAAAAGCCCAACAAACGAACAACATTGATGTGATGAATTTTGCCCATAGTTCCAATCTCATTAATAAAGTCTTGTCCATCATTATCTGAATTATTAAGTACTTTTACAGCCACTTGAATTTCAGAAGATAGCTTACCTTTAAAGACAGTTCCATGAGCTCCTTCACCCAGTTTATCCTTGAAATTGTTCGTAATTCTTTTGAGATCAGCATAAGAAAATCTAGTAGGCTTCATTGCCTTGTAATCTTCCAAAAACTTCTCCAATCTTTCTTGATCTTCTCCCTTCTTCTTAAAGTGACGATATATGTAAAAGCTTACAATGAAGAGCAACACCAGCGTAATTGACCCTGAGTTACAGGAGGACATCAATTTAACATCCAATTACAATTAGAGAAACATCCCAAAACCAAGTTGAAATTTAAAAACACAAGTACCTGGTATAACAATTGCGGGAATGATACTAGTTTCGTGCTTTTCAGCATCAGATTTCGGTTGCGGCCAATGCCATCTTAGTTCTAAGTCCATGTCCTGGAGCTGAAATGCTTTTATTGGCGAAACTGTCTGAAACATCATGGTGCAGGAAGCTAGGTCCCACTCCAGGATACTATCATCAGAGGAAACAACATAAATCGGACAAGTGAACATATCCTGTAAGTTGTTTATATTTCTCAGGTGTCTCGACCCAGCCGAAGAACAATCAAAGAAAGTAACATTTTGATTCCAGCCAACAAACTCTAGAGGATAAATGGATGAATTGTAGAGACTACGTTCAAGAAAGAGGCTGGGAAGACAACGTGTTGGCTCACGTAAGGACATGTGTAAGATGTGGGATTCATTGTACATGTTATTGACGGTGAATCTTATTCCACTGAGTGCAGGAATAGACGGGAACTCAACCATCTTCCCATTGTCATAGAGATGGAATGGAACAATTTCATCATCAGGCACATGCTGGTTCTGACCATTACCTAGTTTCAGAAGCAGCACGAACAACAAAAATCTGAGATAGTAAATCATGGAAACCAAAGATTTTTGTTTTATGAAAAACATGGATCCAGATTCCTAAGTCGCATATCTCGTTAAAAATTAAAGCAGGGGAAGGGGAATGTAACTTTGAAGGTGATTGCTTTCCTAAATTGTCTGCTCTATTGCTACTTACGTATCCTACCAGCTGACCAAGTCAGTCGGACAAAAATAAAGTCGGCAAAGAGAGACGTAAAGAAAAGTCATCAGTCAAACAGAAATTTCATGTCAACTCTTTTTTTTTGGGTGGGGGGGGGGGACTAAAAAATACAAATTATCCGCGTGGAGATGGAAGAAAAGTAAAAGGAAAAGAAAGTTCAAAACAGCATCTGCACATCATTCTCATATCTCATCGATATAAAGAAAACTCGTTAGTCACGTATCAGACAGAAATTTCAAAACAGCTCTGCTTTAGAGAAAAATACAAACTACGCCACCTGCAGCAGCAAGAAAAGTCAAAGGAAATTTAGTCGCCAATATATATATTGAAAAAGCTAAGAAAGGAATTAGAGCTAAGAAAAGTAGCTAATTCAATGAGGAGGATTATAATCCAGAGGTGAAACAATTGGAAATCATTCTCAACGATGAGAGGGAAATGCTTAAAGTGTTCGTATTTGGTGTTGTTCACTCTGCTTCTAACGCATCTGGTTGCGAATTCTCAAGAGCTGAACAAAACCTGTGCTCCGTCTCGTTGCGGCATTATCACAAACATCTCGTATCCATTCCGTCTCCGGGATGACCCACCCAACTGCGGCGACCCCAAATACGAGCTAGCCTGTGAAAACAATGTCACTCTTCTTCATCTGTACAACGGAACATACAGAGTACTAGCAATAAACTACAACAACTACACAATCCGACTCGTAGATCCTGGAATTCAAGCGGGCAATTGCTCCACCCTCCCACGCTATTACTTATCCCAATCCAATTTCACCGAAACTTACCTCTTAAACATGGAATACGATAGCAGTAATCCCTACGGCGCAAATCTGAGGCGAATAGGATTACAAGTTTCGTTCAAGCACGTTGTGTACCTGAACTGCAGCGATCCAGTGAGGGACAACGCAGCGTACCTGGATACATCTCCATGCGTGAATTGGGAATCCAAAGGTCATATGTATGCTGTAGCAGGAGACTTGCTGGTTAAGGAATTAAAACCTCAATGTCGGGTGAAATCTGTGGCCACCATTTCGTTAGATTGGGATTCATCACAGGTAGGTAATGGTGGAATCAACCTATCATCATACACCGAAATTCACAGAGAGATGTCCAAAGGATTCGAGGTATTGTGGTGGAAACGAGCTTGTGTTGATCACAGTTGCCCAATTTCCAGTTTCTGTTCTTTAAACCGTGAAACTCTGAGCCTCCAATGCGCTCGGGATTTTCCGCAATGTTATAGCCCCATGGGAATCACTGTGCATGAAGGAAATGCATGCGGTAAGTCACCTTCCTTTCTGCTTTAAATTCTTATATTTAATCATTTTCCAGAAATTATGAACTTTTTTTTTTTTGGTAAAGAGAAATTATGAACTTTGAATCAACCCTTTAAATTCTTATATTTATCCATATGATTAATTTTCTACATTATTTATCCACACATAACTTAAAAAAGTTTATGATTATTTACATATCAAACAAAGATGCATGGATTCTACACGTATAAAAATAAAGTTTCAAGTGATACTCACTTATCTTCCGATCTTATATATTGAATTTAGTTACTTAATTTAATTAAATTAAGGATGTTAGTTGATTAGTTGATATAACGTATTGTCATATCTTTTACAGACATTATAATCGTTTTCTTTGATTCCTTTCATTCCTATCTCTTACTTTATTATTGTTGAAGGCATTAATGGAGGCAATTTGGGATAAATTGATCAAAATTGGAGAAATCATACTTGGAGCACCTATAGTTTTTTTTTCATTTTTAATTTGGTATATGTATATTTTTCTCTCATAATCAAATCATTTAATTTTATTCTATTAGCACAGTTAGCTTTTGTACATCAGTTAATAATATGGATAAAGCAAAATTGCAAAGCTAAGGGTGCTAAAAAAATTAATTAAAAGATTTAATGTTATTAATTTGCCAAGACTTAAGAAGTTGTGATAGATTTAATGCTATTAAGTTTTAAAGAATAAGGACTTATTTGCATATGATCAAAAATCAAGGGGACTTTAGTTGAACACCCTTTTTCCAAAATAACTAATTAATTAATAGCAAAACTAATTTGTTAAATACATACCTCAATTATCTTCATATGATCCTCCCACGAGTTTTATATTAAATTAATTATCTGTATATGTTTTATGACGCAGATAAGTTAACAAAGCTGCGCATATTGGCAGAAGGTAACAGTTCTACATAATTTTGTGATTGTGTTTTTCATTTTTTTTTGCCAACAATTCTGCGATAATTCTATATTACACGAGAAATACTTACATACTTTTAGAGTATCACCTTATTTATATTCAATTTAATGAAAATGTTTCAAATATTATTTATTGTGGATCACACATGTCATAAATTTCTCTTAATTATTTTTCACTTTTTATAATCAAAATACTCAAAATTGCTTGCCAACGGATAAAAATTTGTTTTGATGTAGGGTTTTTGATATCTTTTTGCAAGATATCTTTTGCAAATTAACAATCAACCTGAATCAATAACATATCTATCAACCTGAATCAATAACATATCTTTTGCAAATTAACAATCAACCTGAATCAAAAACATTTGATTCAGCAAATAGCTTTGAAATTTGTTAATGTATAAAACAATTGCTAAAATTTCTTTTTGGGTGGTGGAATAGTTCTGCTGAGGCCTATTCAAATGCTTTGAAGTAAAAGTAATGCAATTAATGCTCTTTACCATCAACCTTTTTATTTCAGAATGCCACCATGACATATGTCAGATGCATCTTTTTCTACAATTTTGAATGCCATATGATCTAGAAGACACAGGCATGGGAGATTATTTTATTATGAAAAAATAGAGATAAATAGGAGAAATTTATAGGATATGTGACCCATGATAGAGGACACTTGGAACATTTTTATTGGGCAAAGTAAGGATGATGTAACGCTCCCAAAGCATATAAGTATTTCTTCTATTACACTTTTATATATTGAGATAATACTAGATCAGTCTACTTAATTATTTTTAATTTATCTCTACCATGGTGTTGACTTTTGTAAAATTTTCTTTCAGATTATCTCTATGGAATTCAAAAAGGTAAGGTTCATGCTACTCGTTCCTTATTTTTTTTTCTTATTTTATTATTTAGTTATCCATCATTGACGGAACTAGCATTTTTACACCTTTTATATAGTTGATAGATATTTATACACCTAACAATAGTATTTAATGCACATTTCAACATAATACATGGGTATTTTTGCCTTTTAACCCTTTAAAATTTGGTGAAAGTGCAAAAATACCTATAAGTTTTTAAAGTGCATTCTAGATTATATATTTTTTGGAGGTCCACAAAAACCTATGATCATTCAAACTGAAAGCAAAGATGTCATGACACTTAAATATAAGGTAGCACAATTACATATGTATATGCAAAAAAAAGTGTAGAGCCCACTAAAAAAATAACAGTGTTAGATTACATTTAACGATTATGGCATTTTTCTCCAATTTTGAATGTTCATAGATATTTTTGTGTCTACAGAAGTATATGGTGACAGATACTCTTTAGCTAAAAACTCATAAATATTTTATTTGCACCTTAACCATTTAACGTTTAAGAGATTTTTTTAATTACATTTCAAAATCAATTCCATAATTAGGTCTTAGTTTAAAAAAATACTTTAGATTGATTTAAATATATTTTGGTATAATTCCATTATTTTTATCCAGGTATAAACATGTATATTCTTGTTACTAAACCAATTCATATACATGTATGTGTCCAGGACTAAGCCAAGTAGTGAGGAAGGATATAGACCCTCACCATGAAGACTACGATTTTGGTCTAACACATTTTGCAATCACATTAGGAATAATCACAGGAAGAGGTGTTGTCCCATACGTCATAGTGAGATATTTTGTGGGCACAATATTCCTATCTACATTGTTGATTTATATATTTCGCAGAAGACACTTATCAGTATATGAAAACATCGAATATTACATAAGAGTTCAAAACCTCATTCCAATAAGGTACTCCTATAGAGAATTAAAGAACATGAGCCAATGTTTTAAGACTAAGTTGGGTCAAGGAGGCTTTGGAACTGTTTATAAAGGGAAGCTAAGCAGTGGACCTGAGGTTGCCATCAAAATGTTGGGTGAATCCAAAGCTAATGATCAAGAATTTATCAGTGAAGTTGCAACAATTGGTAGGATACATCATTTCAATGTGGTACATCTTGTTGGGTTTTGTATCGAAGGAACCAAGCGTGCTCTTGTTTATGAATTTATGTCAAATGGATCTTTGGATAAGGTTATTTTTTCTAAAGGAAATATTTCACTGAGTCATCAAAAAATATATGAGATATCTCTGGGAATAGCTTATGGGATTGCTTATCTTCATCATGGCTGTGATATGCAAATATTGCATTTTGATATTAAACCCCATAATATTCTTCTTGACGATGACTTCACTCCAAAGATATCAGATTTTGGATTGGCAAGGTTATATTCTGTTGATGATAGTATTGTCACTTTAACTGCAGCAAGAGGGACAATAGGGTACATGGCTCCAGAGTTGTTCTATAAGAATATTGGGGGAGTGTCTTATAAGGCCGATGTTTATAGTTTTGGGATGCTTTTGATGGAAATGGCGAGCAGAAGAAGGAATTTGAATCAAGATGCAGAAGATTCAAGCCAAGTTTACTTCCCATTGTGGATTTATGACCAATTAGATGAAGAGAGAGACATAGACATGGAAGATTTAAGTGAGGAAGAGAAGAATTTGGCGAAAAAAATGTTTATAATAGCACTATGGTGCATACAATTGAAACCTGTTGATCGCCCTTCAATGAATAAGATAATAGAGATGTTAGAAACTGACGATGTTTCAAGTTTTGAAATGCCTCCAAAACCTTCTCTGTATCCTAATGAAAGGGTTTTAATTGATGGCAGTGCAAACTCTAGCCTTACAACATCCATCATCTCAGCAGGTTCTTGTAGTCGTCGTCTATTAGGTGAGGCAGCAAGTGATGATGGGAAATACTAATTGGCAATTGAAAATGGTCAAAAGCTAGTATAGTTTTAAAGTTTAGTTCATTACATATTGTTTGATAACACTATTGTTTTATTACCTTGAAGGGGATTGTACTTTAATAATATAGCATCTCATTTTCATTATTAATTTTGTCGTAACTATATGTTTATTTAAAATTAAAAATTACTCAATTTAATCTATTAATAAATTTATAATAAAATATGTTATTATTTAACTCAAAATTCAGTGACCACAGCTAGGTGAAAGATCATGCCAAGTAAATAATTTTTGTTGTTGAAAAAAGTAAATAAAATTTTGTTAATGATATGTTGCAAATAAAATTTCAAAGTGATGATCTTTCAACACCATCTTATGATATAGATCCTTTAATTTTCAAAGATATATGTTGTCAAACACTATATTTGATCTTTAATATAAGATATTTTTTAAGACATTTAAAAGTATTAGTACAATCTTTGATCCATTAAGTTTACTCTAATTTTAATTTTGATCCTTTTAAATTTAAAATCAATGGTGGTTCAGATTTTTAGTAGATAATAGGGACCAATGTTTCAATAAAAATAAAACTTGAGAAACTGAAACCACTGATATTAAACTTGAGGACCAAAACGAAAATGAATGCAAATTTGAGGGATCAAAGATTGTATTAACGATATTTAAAAAACTAAATAAATTACTTAATTATATCATATATTTTGGAATACTTATATATATATTATTAGATTATATATTAATTTATAAGTCAGACAAATTATTTTGAAAAAGTAATAAATATATTAATTAATTAGGTTATTTATCTTAAAAAATCAACTAACTTTTATATTAAGAACCAGAGGTAGAAATGGATTTTAAGCTGGAAAGAGATTAATTTGTTGGAATAATTTAACAATTGGTCATATATTACACTTATATATGTGATGTCATTACTTCTTTTCTTGGCATAAATATAAAGTGATCTAATTAGATTTAAGAAATTAAGTGGGCTCAATTAAGTGTCATAGACCAATATATATTGAAACCCAATTTACTGGCCCTATATTCATTGATGAGTTGAATACTGGGCCCCTATAAATAGATGGTTATGATCTCCAGTTAGCTAGGGTTATCTTAATAGCCGCCTTGCTTTCCCATCTACAGACGGTTTCTCTATTCTCCTAGTGATAACCTAGTTGGTTTGCCCAGTTCCAACAACCACATCCATAGATTCAGTTACACTTCCACAATATTTTAGATTATTCCACTGAACTTGTATGGCTTTTAAAACCCATCATAATCACCTTAATTTGCACATATCACACGTATATCATTAATTGTTAATAATGAAAACAAGATGCTGAAGTATTATTAAGACACAAACTTGAACCACAACAATAACTAAATATTTCCATCAAATACAAATATGACCAGTTCAGAAGTTCCAATAGGTACAACCAGCTTTGATGTCTTTTCAATTGCAAGATGTTAATTCCCATTACTTTTGCCCTCACCTAAACTATTTTGAGAATGTACTGGAATAGTGGATGTTGTTTCATTAGAGCTTGATATGTCATCCACTAAGACTCTCTCATTAGGATATAGAGATGGGGCCTGTTTGGTTTGACCGTTCTGTTACCAAAACGGCGTTTTCGATTCCCCCAAAATGAGTTTATGTTTGGTTCGCCATTTTCAGAACGGTGTTCTCTTAGCAACGACATTCTCCTGACGATTCCCCATCACGTCTGGCCGTACGCGTGCAGGAGTGTCTTCAGCCTTGTGTCGCGTCGCCAGCTGCTTTCCCTTGCCTAATAACTCTGCTCGCATTCATCGACCTCCTCCCCATCGCGCCTTCGATCTCGTGGCTGCTTCTCATTCCTTCCTCTCTGCCGACGCTCTCAGCTTGAGAGGCTTCAAAACTCGTCGGCGACGCTCACGTCTTCACCCTCCTCAGCATTTGAGATTTGGCCCCCACGCTCGCAACTGTGCTACTCCTCTGCATCTCAGATCGCGACGCTCAAGCAAATCACGGTTTGCTTCTCTTCTCCCCTATTTG
>JANTPZ010006397.1:0-25450 GCA_025593235.1 Vachellia pachyceras | reverse complement strand
CTAATTCTTAAAAGGGCTCTGCATTAATCATGACGTTTGAATCAAGGCTGAGATTTTCATATATGGGGTTTTTACTTTAGGAAAAAAGGTAAAAAATTATTTATTTGCAAATTTTATTAATTACAAGGGGTGAGTGCAACTTATTTTCCAAACTCAAAAGAGGCCAATATACTGTAGATTACAAATTCATCAGTTAAATCCTCAAAGGAATTTATTTTTAGATCTTTAGCTAAAAAATACTTCACAGAAGTTAATCAAACATTTGCAACTGAATTGTATTATATCCCGACGACTTAACACAAGTTCACAATTGTCATGAAGAACTTCTTAACCCAACAACTCTTAAAATAACTTAATACAACTAGATTTATAAATATTAAATAAGTAATTTATAACCTTAATATGACTCAAAATATTAAGAAAAAAATAATACTATAAATATTATAAAGATAATATCATTTAATATATATTCAAAGGATTTATTTAAAAAAATACACTGAATCGAAAAGGTGAAATAGTAAATAAAACATAAAATATTTAAAATAAAAACTATTAATCTTCATTAACTCCATCAGGGACACAAACAGGATATTTCTTTACCATCAGGAGAATGCACCAATTGCAATGGAAATTATCTTCAAGTATAATGTATTGTTTGCAATATATTTTTAAATATGCCCAAAAAATTTGAGAATATAAGTAATTTGTGTATAGTTAGATATGTCACAGCCACTTAAACAAGGATTTCTAACTAATACAATTTTCAAACAGCACAATCCATTCTTTTTAGTTTTTATTCCTTTAATAAATGAATTATTTTTTTTACGTCGAGTATCAAGTCATGGACTTACGTCATTTTAGCTTAAATGATTTATTTGAGGTTACACTGAATCAAGCTAGATAGGACAACAAGGGCAGTAAAACTTGACCACTAACAACCCGTTTGGTTTAGAGTTTGCAGGAATGTAATGAAATGACGATCGCATAATATTTGTTTGATATATATTAAGAAATCATGAAATAAAATTTATATTTTATCTATAAAAAATATAAAAATGTAAAATAAAATTTTTAACCTTATTTTAATACTAAAAATTGATGGTATAAGTATCTAAATATTTATTTATGAAAGGTAAAAGGTTTCCACGTATTAATTTATGAAACTTGCAAAATGAATAACATAATTAGAGCTATGTAACGAGAATTATCTTATTCGATATAATGATCTATAATCAATATTACATTAGACCACATTATTATATTAATCAAACACTTGAAGCACTTGAATATATCAATATTGTATGTAATCCACTTTCAAGGCAAAAGAAACCATAATAATTCACACTACCATAGTGGTGTTTTGGAGAGCTTTTTGCCCCAGAAGCATGCACAACATTATTTTTTCACAAACTGAGGTAATCTTTTTAATATATTTATTTCGTAAATCGTAAAATCACCTATACATCGCTTTCCCAAACGGATACTACATTCCTAAAACTCAAAATTGATATTTCAGATAAAACTAGTCCAACCCTTGAATCCAGTTCCAAGACAAACAAATCATAATAATTCACACTACTATAGTGATGTTTTGTAGAGCATTTGTATTCCCCGAAAGTACGTTTAATAGTGTTTTTCTGTAAAACGAGATAATCTCCTTCATATATTTACTTCAGTTTGCGTAAAAGTACTTCTCTATTGCGTTCACAAATGAGCCCATTATATTCCAAAAACTCAAAATTGATATTTCTGATCAAACTAGTACAACCCAACACATCAATTGCTAAGTGGTTAAATGAATCAATTTGTTGTTTAAACAGAAAGTCCTGCCTTGGGTGGTGGTGGACCAATCTACCGTAGGGGCCCGTACGGCTCTCAGATCAGTTACTGCTTCTAATTCCCCAAACCAAACGCTTCGGCGAATTGAAGATGTGTGTTTGGCTTTCCCTCCCTTTTGAAATTGTGGCGGCACAATTTTTGATTTGCCTTCCCATTCCTTATTTTTTTTGAATTTTCACTCGAAATTCCATTCTTCTCCCTCCCTAATTTTGAACGCTTTTCCCCAAATTTTTATTCCCTCCCTGCCTTTTCCCTTTGAGAACCAAACTGAAATTCACTCACAACACCCTAACGCAGCCTTCTTAAAATTCGGTTGGCAGATTATTTATTATTTTGCACATTTCTCAATATAAATAATAAACATTGCAGACTAACATGTTGCAGAAGTGCAGCAATAATTAACCAGGTGATTTAACCACATATTTATTTATCAAAAATTAGCGGTAAAAACTATTTATTAACGTTAAAATAGACAATTGTAAGTTATAAACTTTTACAGTCATTTTGAACCAAGGAAAATTGAATATTTGTGCATGTTTGTTAGATCTTTATCCCTACACTGCACGTAAGTCAAGACAAAAGGCATATCGAAATCTGTAAAAAATTTTGAAATCTATAAAAAAATTTTGAAATTCGTAAATTTTGTTTAGATTCTGTAAATTCTTCTCGGAATTTGTAACTCATTTCTCCCAACGGATTTCCAAACACACACAGTTGTCATTTTTAAGTGAAAATCTTTGACAAAGTTGTCCTCCCATTTTACGGTGAAGTTTATACAATCTCACATTCAAACCATTACACTGCAACCCTTTATATAAACTTTTGGTCATTAACTAACTGAGTGATTAACACAAAATTACCTTTAATTAACTCATACATGTAACATATGCAATGTCAAGTTCCAATATCATGGAATAAAATCTTAAAGTGATCCCCCCTTTGTTCAAGTCATAATTTCACATAATTTCTTGATTTTATTAGAAGGTATTAAAACAACCGATTGATCCAATTCCGTGTTAACTCATGGGTGGGAGGTGATTCGCCACCTTAAAAAAAATCATCCTCATTGCGTGTCAAAGTGACAAATACAAAATAACCGGTTAAGTTGGAACAATCATTTACTAATCGTCCTATGTGGTCGGCGGTATTGTGTTTACGGTCTGGATTAGTCCGCCAAAACTCAATTCTTTTTGGCATTATTTATTCGTTTGATCATGCGAGGCGTCAATGACCACATGATTATTCTATTTTTCATCCAAGAGATTAAAAATTATTTTTGTAAATCCTACATAATAATTAAAACATTTACACTCTGGTCATGTCTGATACAAGGAGTTGGTCCATTACAATGTAAAAGGAAATATGATCGCGTTTAGCGGGGAGGAAAATGTGTGTATTTGGGAATCCGTTGAGAGAAATGAGTTATGAATTCCAATAAGAATTTACGAATTTCAAGATTTTTTACAAATTTTGATATGCTTTTTTATCTTGATTTATCTGCACCGTTGGGGAAAGATTTTTCAAACATGCACGTTAATATGTGCTGTCTTTATACAATATTCTTATTTCATTGATTCATTGCCCACATGCTATTCATTCTTTTTTTTTTTTTGCAATCAACCTTCATGTCAATTCTTTCATTGTTTAAAATACGTGTTCTTCATTTGTTTTGGAGATTTCCATCCTTAGTTTATAATCCCTTTTCTATCATCACCCCCTTATTTAATTGCCTACATTTAACTATACCCCACCTTCTGTATGTCTGACAATCACGTTTGAAATCATGCTTGTGTAAGTTGAGATAAAATTCCTCTCACATGCTTGTCTCGGCTCGTGTGAAATCATTCTCCCCACGGATTCCTTAATACACGCAATGTATATTAAACAAGATTATTTAAAAAGCGAAACTTTGCATTGTTCATTGATTTTTTTTTAATCAATTAATGAAATCTTAAACACCAAATGAATTGAGGGATTGCCAACCTCTTGAATCACACTGTTGTTTCATTTCTTCAAGTCTATTTTTTTGCTGTATGGTTTTGCACACGCACGTGGGATGGGATCATTAACTAATTTGGGGAGAATATAGAAAATCAGAGATGTACTTAAACAAGTCGCATTTACTTAATCGTGTGTTTAATTAGGACAATGAATAATCAAAGTCTCGTATTGAATACTAGATCACGTTAACGTTAATATTATAATTATCATTGAATTAAAATGATCCATGATATGGCATGAAGGAGAAAATGGACTAGGAACTCTTTTTATAACAATCTCCGTTGAATTAAGTACACATTGTGTGTTAATAGGAACAATGGAAGTCACTTAAATGATACAATTAGGACCACTGCTCATTAATGTGGCGAAGATTTAGCAGAATTTTATGTGGGCTCGATGAATTTAATGCAATATTTATCATAATCTAAAATTGGCTACGAAAATTATATGTTTAGTTCAATTAATTGAAATGAAACATGATCGGGCTGTTAACTTTGTTTGAAAGCAAAGGAAATTGGCCAAAAAAAAAAGGAAAGTGAATGAAACTTTAAAATTTACTTGCATTTAACTAAAACTAAAAATTACGTCAAATAAGGTATAGAAGTTTGATTAAATAATATTTAAACCCAAACAATAATGAAAAAGACTAACTGATGTCTCATTTGATGACTTATATCACGGACTATACATTTTTGTATAAAAATTGCCAAACAACAAGGACATAGAGGGTATATTTTATTAAATGCTTGTTTCGGAATCAATTCATCCCAACGGATATGTAAGTCAATACAAAAAGTATCTTAAAATCTATAAAAAGCATATCAAAATCAGTAAAATATCTTGAAATTCGTAAACTCTTTTCTTCCAACGGAATTCCCAAATACATACTCACGTGCCCGTTGGAAAAAAAAAGGATTCTCAAACATGCACTAAGTGTGCGTTTGGGAAATACATTGGGAGAAAGGAATTAAGGCTTTCGAGATGATTTTATAGATTTCGAGATGATTTTTACATATTTCGAGATAGTTTTATTTTGATTTACGTACATTGTTGGAAAAAATAAGTTCCTAAAAAAAAGCACCGAATCTATTCATGAAGCAGGCATAAAAAGGAGAAATATGAATCCCCATTTATGTGATCCATTTTTTCAAGGCAAGTTGGATATTTATTTGAAGAAATTAATTAAATAATAATTTTCCCGGGGAGGAAAAATAATAAAATAGTGGAAGTCTAAAAAACGGGGGAACAAACTGCAAGGGCAATAGAAATCCGGGGGCCAATCTGCAAAGAGGAGAGGGGTGTTTGGGAAAATATGGGAGGGGATTAAGAAATTAATGGCGTCCATATTTTGGAGATTATAATATGATTGTTTATAAGAATGAGAAAAAGGATAAGAAAGGACGGATGAAGTCCACGTCAGGTATCTGAAGCAATGGAACAATTATGAACGGTGAGATTAGCCTCAATCCTTTCATCATCATCATCAATCATAATTCACTGCACTTCCCCCAAATTCCACCACTGCTTTATTTTCTTCAATACACAACCTATCCCTCCTCTCTCTCCTCTCTCTCACTGTAATAACTTTATCTCTCCACCATGTTTTCAATTTTTTCTTGAATCTACTTTCGATCCGTCCTCATCCGGAGCCATGGACCCTTCCTCGATCCCTCCTCCACCCTCGTCCACCTTTCCGGCCCCAATCTCTCTCTTCGTCAACTATGGCGCCGTTGCTGCCCCCGCCACCACCACTGCCGCCGCCGTCGCACCCGTCGTGAATTCGGCTCCGGCTGCCGCTCCTACTGATTCAGTTTCCACCCAGCCTACTGCTCCCACTTCGAACCACCCTCCCTATTCTGAGGTGAGATTGAACCACGGAGAAGAAAAGTGCCGTGTCTCTTTCGTCTCTAGAAGATTCTTAAAAATTTTTAATTTACGTTTTTGGTTTTATTAGATGATTTATGCAGCAATTGAAGCGCTGAAGGAGAAAAATGGGTCTAGCAAGAGGGCTATTGCGAAATACATAGAGCAAGCATATCCTAATCTTCCACCGACTCACCCTGCTTTGTTGACCTACCACCTTCAGCGCTTAAAGAACAATGGTCTCCTTGTTATGGCCAAAAAATCTTATAAACTTCCTAGATCTGACGGTTCTCCGTCTACTGCGCAGAGAGGACGTGGCAGACCGCCGAAGCTCAAGCCTCAACCGCAGGCTCAGCCTTCGGCTCAGCCGGAGCAGCAGCAGCCGGAGTCCATGCTCAACGCGCCGCAAAATCTGCAGAATGCGGAGCCTGTTTGGGTTGCCCTAGGGCTCGCTGATGAGCCCACGGAAGTGAAGAAACGAGGCCCAGGCCGTCCTCGCAAGAGTGCTGTAGCAGAGGCGGTTGGTCTATCTGGAACGCCTGCTCGGAGAGGTCGTCCACCGGGTACTGGGAGATCTAGGTTGCCAAAGAGGCCTGGCCGTCCTCCTAAGCCGAAATCTGTGCTTGCAATCTCTAATGGGATAAAGCGTCGACCTGGTAGGCCGCCCAAAAGCCAATCTAAACCCACGGTGATTCCCTTCGCCGCTCCAGCTTCTGCTCCGCAAGCGCCCACTGCACTGCTTGCACAAGAAGGAACTGTACCGGATGCTACTGCACCCGTTATCGCTCCTAGGCGTAGAGGACGTCCGAAGAAGTATGGAGTGCAAGCTCCTGGAGTTGCTTCTCAAGCTTTTATTGGCCGTGGTCGAGGCCGTGGGCGAGGACGTGGGCGTGGGCGTGGGCGTGGTGGTGTCTATCGTAGCTCTACTGGAAGACCCGTTGGCCGGCCTAGGAAGGTAATAGCCGCCACTTTGCTTGCTTGTATCAGAACCTTCTGTGTGATTTTTATTTTCAGTCTGTTTTCTTTGCTTCAGATTAAGCATCGTTTTGAGTGTGGTGATTGACCAAGTTTGAATTGTTTTTTAAATAGATATCTCATTTTACAATTTTTTTGCTTCAAAATAGTTGATCTTTTAATCACTACATATCTCTTTGACTTTTCTATTATATAGTTTTGAGGGGGAGGTACAATGATTTGAAAATGCAGTTCATTTTTATTTTTATGGTCGCAGTCCTTAGTGGATATCACTGTTGGATTTTTGTTATCATATAATTTATTTGCATTCTGTGTATTTCAAAAAATGTCTTATCAAATATTTGTTAGAGTATAAATATAAATGAATCCTTACTTTTTTATATCTAAAATTTAATTACTATAGGAGCACACTAGAAATGTTTCTGAGATGGAGAATGTAGTTCTTTATTCTGATATTTATAGCTAATTAATATCCTTATGGTATAAAGGAAACATTTGATAATACTTGCGAACATTTTACTTCGTTACAGTGTCTTTTCTTATGTAAAAGTTGTATTTGTTCTTTATAAATGTATTATCATGAAAAAAGGTTGGAATACATATGGTCGAAGATTAGCATAATCTGAACTTAATTTTAATTAATAGTAATTAGTTAATGATATATGGGTAGTACAAATATTTCTTAGATGGAGAATGCGGGACTTAGATTCAGGCATTTATAGTTAATATCTTTTGGGAAAAAAGGAACATCATATAATACTTATGTATACTTTTACATTTTATTTTATAGGAACAATTGTTTTTAATGAGAAAAAGATGTGGCTAATTCTTATAAGTGTATTTTAATATTTAAAAGTTGGGATTAAAAAGGATGGAATTTATTTGGTGGAAGCTGAACATGTTTATGTTTTAGTTAATATCTTTTGGTAAAAAAGGAACATCATATAATACTTGTGTATACTTATTACATTTTATTTTATAGGAACAGTGGTTTTTAATGGGGAAAAGATGTAGCTGATTCTTATAAGTGTATTTTTAATATTTAAAAAGTTGGGATTAAAAAAAAGGATGGAATTTATTTGGCTGAAGCTGAACATGTTTATGATTTAGTTTTATTTAACTATTCATTATTAATGTTTGTGCATGTGTATTTAATCTGTTTTATAATATTTAACTGCAGTGACAAATGTCTAAGGAGATATCTATTGAAAACCTTTCATTTAAAGTACAAATCACGAGAGTGCTTTTTTAGGAGAAGTGATACTTGTTGGCTTACAAAATGATTGAGTTTTTCATTTAAAAAAGTGGACAATGACATCTCTGAAATGGTTGATATAATTTCAATTTCGTAATCAGTGTGATTGTTGTGTTGTTTTGGATTATGCACAGGGCACTAAGCAAAATATTGTTCTCATTCTATATTATTATCAAATATTTATATTTAATGTTTAATATTTGATTGATTTATTATGGGCATTCGATTTTGTTGTGTTTGTAATATTTCTCTGCAGTGATACACACACACACACATTTAATTCACATGGTTTTTAATGCAGGATTTGATTCTTTAATCTTTAACTTTTTTCTTGAAAAGGTTTGCCATAAAGTATGAATCTTCTGAGGATTTTTTGGAGTAATGTGGCTTTCAAATGCACAAATGTTTTGATTTTCCTTTGTAATGAGGAAAATTGAGAACTGACATTTCTGCCTTTCTGGTTTATGAGTGATTAAAATATCTAGAATTTATTGATCAATATAATTGTCTTTCATTTTATTTTCTGGGTGTGGATAGCAGAGCTCAGAAGGCTAATCTTTATAAGCAACTAATGCATGATTTAATCTATTTGTTTCACCTGGTTGTTTTATCTATAGCTTATGTATGACAATAATAGTATGTGCTCCTATATGATGTTGCATCTACTTTACGTTACTGAAATTTGAATGTTTTGAATAAAAAATCAAACAATACCATAGAAAGAAATATCATTGGATCTTTCCCTCCCTCTTCAAAATGTTTGATATAAAATATTACTCTTCAGAGGATTTTTGTAGAAATGTATGATCGGGAAAATAATAAATTGGCATTTATAATCGGTTGAAATATCTACAATTTTGTAATCAATATCATTGTTTTGCATTTCTCTTTTTTTTCTTTTTGGGTTTTTGGGTAGCGGAGATCAGAAGGTCAAATCTTTATAAATCAACAAATGCATGATTTAATCATTTTTAAATATATTGTTTGCTGCTTGATTTTCAGCACATGGTGATATGATATGCTTGGTTTGACTGCTGCATCTCAGCTGTTCTATCTTTAGCTTATGGATGATAGTGTGTGCTCCTATATTGATGTTGCATGAATTACTCTCTGCTGTTGATATTTGAATAATTTCCTTATATGGCTTATCCCTTGTCTTATTTTTGTGAATAATAGGGAGAAATTCCTGATGCTGCTGCACTAAAAGCTGCTAATGAAGACCTTAAGAGGAAACTTGAATATTTTGTAAGTTGAAAATGGTGCCTAAAAACACAATTATTTATGAATTTCAAAGATGAGATCTTTCATGCCGGTGTTTTCTAATTTACAGCAATCCAAAGTGAAGGAATCTCTTGCTGTGATTAAGCCTCATTTCAACCATGAAAGCCCAGTCACTGCAATCGCTGCTATCCAAGATTTAGAAATACTGGCAACCCTGGACCTTAATGCACCGTTAAATGATGATACACAGCCAGCACAGCAACTTCCTCAAGTGCAAGTGCAGCAGCAGCCACCACCGCAGCAATTGGAGCAGCCAGAGTTTCAACCACTGCAGCAAATGCCACCACCGAGGCTGTATCAACAGCATCAGTTGCCACAGTCTAATGTTTTCCCTCAGGCATTTCAGCAGCCACAGATTTTCCAACAGCAAGTGCCGCAGCCTCAGCTTTATCAACAGCAAATGCAGCATGTGCCGTTGCAGTCACAGCAGCCTCAATTGTTTCAGCCTCGTGCATGAGCCACCGAGCAAGAGTTGCATGGCCTTAAATAATGGACAACTTGTACAAGTGATATGGAAAGGCACAGCAGGTAAAAATGTCTGTAAAGCGAAGTAGGAAGTTGCTGAACTGATTTTTTATTGAGTGGAAATGACTGTCCGTTTTAAGTTTGTTGTTTGTGAACTTCTTTTAGAGCGACTTTGCAGTAATGCTTAGAGTACTGATACTGATTATTCTGTCATTTTAGTAACTATTGTTGGACTATTGTAGGTTAATTTATCCGTGTTAATGTTGTTAAACCACGTGCTTTTATCACTCCCCTCGTAGCTTTCAAGTTTTTTTTGTCCCCCCCCCCCTCTCTAATTTCTTGTTTCTAAATGTGTAAGATGCTTTGATCAAGACCCTTAATGGTGGTATGGGATGTCACTATTGCTAAAACTAAATTAAAAAAGGATGATATCATGGCTTTTGACTTAAAAAAAGTTTTTATCACTCAAAAGAAAACTTTTTTATAACTAAGTGCAGTAATGTACTTTCTCTTATTCTAGATATAAGTTCCTGTTTGTACGGGAATTACTGGATTAGGCTTTTAAAGATTACGTTGTTAGTGTGATCCTGGTGATTTTGCATCTGCACGTCAGTTGTGTATCTTCAACTGGATATTGATGTATTATGATTTCTGATTCAGTAGCTGAAGATCATCAAGTTTCTGTATTTTGGTTAATCTTTGGTTCTGCTTGAAGCTCTAATGCTGAAATGTGATTTTGAGAAGCCTTGGACCTTACTCGAATTATCGTTTCAACTTTTTGCGCGTATTGGGATCAATTTTTTCAACACATAAATATATAATGTTTCCATTTATGAACTTATCGTTTTTATCTTTTACTTATTTGAAAGGGACTCTAATTACGACCAAGCTGGCTTCCCCCTTTCGTTGATCATGTCTCATGATTAAATATGCAATAATCAAATTTCATTTGAATCAGCTGATTGGAAATTCATTCCTCCAATAAGATATCTTTCTAGAGAAAGCACCTTAAGTTTTTTTTATGTGTATCAATCATCTTCAAGTATTTTTTATGCTTTGGTTTTAAATGCTCTAAACGCACTTAAAAATACTTTAGAGTGGTAAAAAATATTTTAGAATGATGAAATAATTTAAAAAATATTTCGGGATACCGCATGCACCATAAAATACCTCATAATGCTCGTCCAAGATTCATCGGATTCGTAAGTTAGTTAACCATTTTGTTTCTTGTTAAAATCTTCCAATGAAAAAATATATAAAATGCAAGTTCAAATTTGCATTTTGTTTCTTATGTTCTTTACATTTTAAGTGTCTTGATTGGTGGTTTATTATATCTTTGATAAGATTTAGAGCTAAAATTTGGGTAGATGGATTTGGTTCTGAGATTTTAAAACTAGCATTTAAAATTCGTGCATTTGAAATCCTTTACTCGGATGGTATAAAAAAAATATACTTGTGTGACTTGTCCACATATTTGGGTAGTATTAACAGACAACAGTTGAGATTTTAAATAATTAGAATACATTTTGTATTTAAAATTCTAGAGGAATTATAAAAAAAATGTTTGTCTTAAATTTGGATCAATCCAAATGTGAAAATCAATGGAAATTGCTATTTATAAACTGTGTTGATTAAATAACTTGATGCATTTTTAAACACAAAAAAATGTTAGTATTGTACAAAATTATGTGCATAGAAAGTAGCTGTATTCATATTCTGGTCCTTTTTACTGACAATTTGTTTATGATAATAGAAAATACTATAAACAGCTATACATTACATATTAAAAAATTTCTGCAATAAAATTAGGAGACGAATTAAAGAAGCTTATTCCCTCCATAATGTTGATATAGCCTCTTCTTGATCTCTTTTAACTCTCTACTCGAGAAATCAAAATAAGAGGATCGAACCATTTCTTCTGACTCTTTTTTAAATTTGTGTTCCTTGCTTCATCTAGAAGTAATTAGTTTTGTTGCTTCCTAATAATTCAATAAACCTGTATTTTTTTTAATTACACTATTTCAACTATTTTTTCAATCCAAATTCATAAAACATGTGTATCCAAATAATGGATTTGCACTCTCTTTAAGAAATATCTTTTGGATACTAAAAGCAAAAGGTAAAACATCTTCCATCACCTAACTTTGCGTTACACATGAATATGGGTGTTGAATTAAAATCATTGAGTGATGTTTCCACCACCAATCATGCTAACAAATAATTGTTTTATTTTATTTTTTCTTTATGATGTTTTTTATGCATTCTTTTAATCAAATGTTGCTCCATTTGCAATCATATATAGTCAGTCACATTTAGAAGAACATCAATTCCCCCAAGCATTATAGGATCTATTTTTTTTTCCCATGACTTAAGTACTCATTATACTTTATATAGAGCAGCCAAACTTGTGACCTCACAAGTCACAACATCTTAACGGGGTAGCTTATATATTTAGAATTTGTGATAAAGAAGCAAAATTACAAAAAAAAAATGTATTACCACCAAATACTTGATTTAACTCCCAAGGGGTTGTACCCAAATCTTTAGTTTAATTGATATAGATTTGTTGCTATTATGATCTGATTTGATTTATATCATGTTTGGTATGGTGGAATTGGAAATGGAAATGGAATTGGAAATGTATAGAAATGATTTTCATGATGTAACCCATGTAATTGATTTTTTGGCCCCTCATTTTTTCACATTTATATCTATTTTCATCTCCATCTTTATCTCAATCTCCATCAAAATCAATTCCAGTGTACCAAATGAGCCATTAGGGCTTGTTTGGTTTCACTTTCCAAAACCTAAGTTTTACCTTAAAACTTAGGTTTTGTCCAAATACTCACATTTTTCGGAAAAGCTATTTGAGATATAAAACCTTAGTTTGAAACATAGATTTTAAAAAAACTATTTTCTTATCAAATCACATACTCTTTCCTATTTTTTCTTCCTTTACCTTTCATCTTTCCTACATACTTTTTGTCTTAGAATCCGTAAAAATCAAAACTTCCCAAACACAATCACCTTTTCAAAATCTAGGTTTTGCCTAAGATTCCGTTAAAGTTATTTTTCAAAATTTAAATTTTAGCTAAAAATCTGTAAAAATTGTTAAAAGAACATTTAATGGCTCGTTTGGTACGCAGAATTCATTTTAATGGATATAGAAATGGAAATGGATATGGAAATGGAAATGAGGTTTAAAAGTATGTTTGGTATGCCATGGAAATGAGATATAATTTTTAAATGAAAAGACCTAAAAGCCCTTCAAAATAAAAAAAATCTTTTTTTTTAAATTCTTCCCTCCTCCAAATCTGTAGAGGTCGCCGTCAAAACTGAAGGAGGGAAAATCATCGTCGTCGAGCTGCAGCCTTGTGGGTCGCCTGCTGTAGTTCGCAATCATCGTTGCAGAGGAAGTCGGAGATCGAAGTTGAAGAGGAAGTCGCCATCATCGTTCGCAATCATCAGAGGAAGCCTGCTGTTGTTCGCAATCATCGTCGCCATTGTCATACATCACATATCGAACTTGAAGAGGAAGTCGGAGATTGGGATCGGCGCATTATGGGGATCTCATACTGTCGCTGTCGCATTATCATCGTTGTTGCCGGAGGCCACCATCATCGTTGGTCTGAAGGTGACGAAGGCAAAGGGGCTGGTTTTCCGATATAGTGCTTGAGTCCTTCCGCCGTGAACATACCCAGCTCACTGACGGCGTCAGGTATGGAGGTCGGCGGCGGGGGGTGTGGAGGTCGTCATCAATGGGTGTGAAAGGTAGTCGACTGTGAGGTGGTTGTCTAACGGTTGAAAGCAAATAGAAGGGTAAAACAGGCTTAAGCATGGAATTGAGTTGAAAACTAATTGTGATGGAAATGATTTCCACATGAAAATCATTTCCTGTGTACCAAACATGCATCTACATAAAATTTAAATTTTAATTCCATATCAAACCCATCAATTCCACCAAACCAAACATAGTATAAATGAACCCTTAGTCCGGATTAATTTGAATCCAAGTGTTAGATGGGATAGGACAAAAGAAGCCGCCCATGAAGCAGTGAGGGAGAGGAGACTGACCGAGAACATGTTTTGTGGGGCCCACTCTAACGGCCCATCTCACGTTGCCTGCTTCTTCCTACAACCATTCAACTTTGTATATTTACATTAAAAAAAATTAATACATTGACTCATAGATAGGATCAAACATAAATTCTCTCCAGCAATATAAACATGACAAAAAAAAATGTTTTTTCACCCAAAAAAAAAGTGTTTTATGAAGCAACATAGTGAACATATTGATCCTGTTTGCATCAGCATTTGTAAAGTCTGAACACACGTTTATTTTTGTTTTTCCGTAAAATGAGATAATCTCATTTACATATTTACCTCAATTTTTGTAAAAGTACTTCTCTACCGCGTTTCCAAACTAACCATTCGGATCAACAAAAAGTGGGGACTGCAATTTCCTAAGTTATTTTAAGAGTTATTAATTATTACTATTTTCAAAATTCTATCTCTGATCATTAATTCGTACGTTTTTTTCTATGTCATCGTCATAGGGTTGTAAGTCCACAGAAGAAGCCATGGATAATGATGAGAGGTGTGGTTATTTTCTGTGATTTGATTCTTTAATAGTGTAATTACGTTGAAACACTTAACTCTTACCCAAAAATATGTTCAACAATGTTTTTCCGTAAAATGAGATAGTTTCTTTCATATATTTATTTCGATTTGTATAAAAGTAATTCTCTACCGTTTTCTTAAACTAACTATCTGTTCTTGTCTGGTGGGCATTTATGGAGATGGGCTCTGATTCGCTGGCAGTGCAAGAGGTTGACATCATCTCACTCTTTGACTGTGTTTGTCACCATGTATGTAATGTAATGGTTGAATTTAGATAAAATCCCATAAAAATACCCTTCCAATTTTGAAATTTCAAAATAGTTACTTTGATAAATAAGGGAAAAAACACATTTAGGATTTTAGTATTTATCCAAAAAGATGAAATTTCTTTATAGAACTTTCGGGAAATGGAAAAGTTAGGAGTAACGAAAATGACAACAATTAGCACTTGTACTCGTTTTTCACAATTTCCCTAATGATATTTATAACTATTTTTAATTACTTCAAACTTGAGGGGTATTCAATTGGGTTGATTATTTAATTTTTTTTACATTTATAACGGTATTGCCAATACCTAGTGTTGGGAAATGGGCTGGCCCGTCAGCCCGCAAACCAAACGGGTTCAGCCCGTTTCTATACGGGTTGTCAAAATGGCAGCCCGAGCCCGATTAGCCGCCAGCTGCCACTTTTTTTTATATTTTTATATTTTATTTTTTATTATTATTTTATTGAAAGTTTCTTTTAAAAAATTAATATAACAAATTTACGTAAAATTATCAAGTCTATTTGATTTTTCGGAAGAAAAATACAATACATTTCTAAAAAAATATAATCAACAATGTTTACAATACAAAAAATACAAAAACATAATACATAATCAACAATATCCAAAGTAAGTATGCATTTAAAATGAAATAATAAGGTTTAAAATAATATTTGAAGCTATTGAAACATAATCATCTTCCTATTAAAAATATAAAAGGTTTAATTTAAAAAAAATAAAAAAACGGGCTGGCCTGCCAACCCGCCCTAGCCCGCGGGCCAAACGAGCTGAGCATGTTTGGCCCGTTTTTACACGGGCTGCCAAAATGATAGCCCGAGCCCACCTCAGCCGCGGACTGAACCCGTTTTCTAGCACTACCAATACCTCTAGAAATTTTCAGGAAATGATTTCAATAACGCAAAAGATGATTTGTTAACGGCGTTACTGAAACTATGGAAATGACTTGATATATTGTTGATTTTATTATAAGTGTAGGAAATGGTTTAAATAATAACCTTTGATTGAATTCTACCGAATTTTAAAGTGATAAAAAAATTATAAATGACTTTAACAAAGTTATAAGAATTGCAAGAAGTATTTTCAATTTCATAGCAAATGTGGGAAATGACTTGAATAATTCAAAATAATGAGTTGTTAATGGCATTATTAAGTTTAGGTGTTATCAATATTGCTACAATTGAAGGAAACAACTTAAATAATTATCTATGAATGAATTTCCTTTTATTCAGATCTAGAGTGAATAAAAATAATTGTAAATAGTATTACTGAAGTTATGAAAATAATTATAAGTATTGTCAATTTCATTACTCAAATTGCTAGGCCTTGCTTTTCCTTCTTTTAAAGCTTTTCAAAGGCAATTTCATCTTTTTGAACAAATATTCCTTCTGTATAATATGCCATTTTACTTATTAGAGTAATCTTTTATAATCTCAAAATTAAAGTGGTGATTTTGTGGGAATTTAACTAGAAAATTGACGATATTAAATTTTAAAAGGCATTAGTCACCGGGATTTTTTAGAGCGATTTTTATTTTGAAAATTTGAATTCGAAATATATGATAGAACTCTATAATTTGCGTATATACATAGCATGATGGTTTATCATTAATTCCTTGGAATCATTTTGAAACAAAGAAATGTAACTTTGAAAAATCACTTCCTTTTAAATTAAGAAATTTTTATGAAGAGTTGTGTAAGAAGTAATAATACCAAAAGCCATAAAGTTCACGCCTTTTTTAATTTCAAAAGACATCTATAAATATTATAATCAAAACCCTCCACAGTATCAAATTATTTCATAGTCTATATATGAATACCTTGCACCATTACTCTATTCATTGAGAATCATCAAAACTCATTGCATTTATTTTAAGAATTTTTCAATGATAAAATCTAATAATCACTTTATAATAATCTTCATTATCTTAAATTGAGTTTTAAAAATATAATCCATTCTCAAATGCCTACATTTGGTTCCCGCAAGAAATTAACCATTAAACCAATGTCTTGGATATTGGAATAAACGGAGGTGAATAAGATTTAAAGGAAAGAATTGTACATATCTTAAAGACTTTACGTATAATTTTTGCTTTATCTCTTCCCTCCGTGCTCAAACTTTTCATCTAACAATTCCCGCTAACATAAGTCATAGTTAGGGTTTATATGGATATACATCGATGAATATTAATGCCTCGTTTGGTATGCGGAACTGATTTGGATGGAATTGGAACTGGAACCGGAAGTGGAATTGAAACTGGAAGTGTGATTAAAAGTATGTTTGGTAGGTTGGAAGAAGTGTGTATTATTTTTATTTAATATTTATATTTATAGTGTGAAAAGACTAATATATCTTTTACAAAAAAATTTCTTTTCTTCCCAAAAAAATTCTTCCTCCCCCACAGCCAGCAGCAACCACCATCCTACCGTCGGAATCAGGCGGAGCCATCAACGGAGAAGAGAAGTAAACGATGGCCATCAACGATGTGCTCCTTCTTCTTCACCTCCGTTCATGGTGATTCCTCCTCAAATCTTCCCTCCTCGTAAACGATGGCCATCGGCGGCATCGTTTATCTCTCCCAAACTCGCAGACCTCGACCTCCTTTACTCATCGCGATTTTGAAATGGGTCCCGATTCCGGACACTGTTGCCAATCGTTCATACCTTTTGTCACTATTGAGTTCACTCCTCCTTCTCTCCCCACAATCACCAGCGAGTACCTTCCTTCGAACAATTTCAGCACCGAGAAAGTCTCCGCCGAGTTCGTTAGGTGCTTCTCCATGTATGTGATTCGGCCTCTGACGATGTGCTGCTTGTGGAATTGCGCGAAGCACTCGTCGTCTAGTGCCATTTCTTGCTGTTGCTCCGATAGGTTTACGCCAAGTGGGCCGGAGAATTTGGTCGCCCCCGATGTGGTGTCTATTAGAAGCCTTATGACAGTGAGTTTCACGCCGGGATGGTGTGCAACTCGGCTTGCCTAAGCAATTGCTTCTCCATCATCTTTGCCGCCGACGAAGATGACGATGACGTTGATTGAAACAGTGCTTTTGTGGATCTTTTCGACGCTCACCGGAGTCACGACGCCGCCGTGCTTGGTTGAATGAGAAGGGTACAATGGTCATGTGAGCAGTTCCTGAGAACTGGAACTGAGTTCCACCCCTTGGCTGATGGAACCCACTTCCATTATTTTTGATTGAAGTGAGTTCCATGGAAAAATGACTTCCATGGCACCAAACAGCCCAAATGATGGATTCCAGTTCCACTTCCACTTCTCCAAGCTCAGTTTCCATGTACCAAACGGACCATAAGATGTCGGCCACCTAAATCTTAGGTGGCTTTGAAAGAACATGTCAAGCTAGCTTTGAATTAGGTTTTCCGCCAAAAGCAAACCAACCAAATATTAACCATATGGATGTGCTCTGACTTCTGATAGACACTGGGTTTGTTTGGCGGAGCGTTTCTAAAAGTCAAACCCACGTTCAACAGTGTTTTTTTTGCAAAACGAGATGATCTCCTTCACCCATTTATCTCGACTTACGTAAAAGTACTTATCTACTGAGTTTTCAAATTTGCACACTAGAAAGTGGCCATTAAATTTAATTAACATCATACACACACAAACAGAAACATGTGTGTCTATATATATATAATATCATATACAGAATTATTTTTATATATGTGTGTGTGTGTTTAGCAAATTATCCCTTCATATATTATTCTTGCCCACCAATTTAATTTCGTTTGATTGCTTTCGTTTCATCTCCATCGTCAACGGCGATCACAGAAAAAGTTAAAGCTCTCTACTTTGTACATTAAATATGTGCATCGTGCGTGTGTTGTGAAGATAAACATGATAGCAATATATATAGATTGTGGAATAACACATAATTTAGGTATATAATTAATTAAAAGGCCAACTTTGTAAATTGAGTTGTTATTAATTTAGTTATATTTAGTACGATTGCTTGTCTGTATTAGTGATTAAAAAGGACAAAAATTTATTAGCACGAACTAGAAGGCATACTTTTGATACGTTAAAAAAAAAAGTATTTATATGTATAATTAGATTATTTATCGGTTTATAAGTCAGAAAAAAATAATTTTTAAAAAAATGATAAATATAAATATTTTAGAGTAATTTATTTAATTTTTTAAACTCTTCAAATTAATTATTTGAGATTTATATTAATGATTAGAGGCAGTGGAGTAGGTTATGTAATCTTTCATAATATAGGAACAAAATGTTGGAATTTTTTTGACCAAACTAGATATTGGAAATTATATATTAGCAATAGCAATAATTTAAATATTTAATATTGATTGTTGGAGCTGCCGCGAGAACGAGAGGCACCTAAAGTTGGTAAGTTGATGATTGTGGAATTGACCTTTATTGAATTTTATAATGTTCCATTGGCTTCCAAGATAAGGCAGTCAGAAAATGAAATGTCATAAAAACTTCTCATTGGCTGAGTTGATTTGTCCATTTCCATCACCTTTGATTTATGGGGCTCCATACTTAAATATATATATATATATATATATATACATACTTTTTGTTTATAAAGTGTGAACTTTATGTATAAATAAAAAAAATTTCAGTTGAGGTTAATCTTTGAAGTAACTTGCCATGGCCTTAATCTTTGTTATTTAAGGGATTGTTTCAATTTGTTGATTTTTTTAGGGAAGTTTCTGGAAAATTCATAAATGATCTCTTATTTCATTTTTTTATGCTTATAAGGAGTTGAATTATTTTTAAATAACCACTCCATTTTAATATAAGATCCGTTTTATAATTTTAATTTTTTACAATAAAGTGGATTTTATATTAAAAATTGGAAATAGTATAATATTTTTAATATTAAAGATAAAATATTCTTATAATTGAATTTTATTTTATATTTTTTGATAATAAGTCTGTAAACATGTAATAAATACTTAAGAAGTAAAACTTACCTATATTCTTTTTTTATTATTACGAAAACTTACCTATGTTCAACTCGTTGAGTTAGTTCTATATTTTTGAAGAAAATATTATCCTTAATTTTGAACTCTATATAAGCTAATTAAAAAAATTCCACATTAGTTCATATAATTTTTAGCTAAACAAAAAGGAGGCTATACTATTTACAAATTAAAAGAATTTGTATATAATTTTTTAAGGCTGAATAAAAATTTATGCCACGAGACATGAGATATTATATATATATATAGTTAAATAAAAAGAAGTACTCTTTCAATCCAAATTATATGATCTATATAACTAATTTATATGCTCTTAAGGTGCTTTTAGGCCATTTTCGTAAATCATTTGATGCTTTTAAAAAGTTAATTTTTTTCAACACATACATATTTTGGATAAAGAAAAGGCAGCCACCTAACTTCAACACTAAAAGCTTATGGGTTCTTTGAGATTCAGAATGTGTGGAGATGACTTTTTTTTTATAAATTAAAATAAATATATTAAAAAATAAGAGAGGATTGCCCTAATTGAAAGGGAAGGAAGGAATCCCTTCAAAAATATCCGATAAAATTGAAATGATACCGAGAAAATTTGTATGACCCGGAGATATAAATAGAGGGAGGGATGGAAGGAGGGCTTAGGGTCCCACATGGGGGTTGTATTGCCCAATAGAATGGGAATCGGTTTCGGTGCTTCTCTATGTAAGAAGCACCGTCCCATCCCCTTATATATATTATATATTATTAATATTAATATAATTATAATAATTAATATATTTAAAATATATTTATATATTTAACATTTTAAATTTAATAAATTTAAAATGTTAAATATATAAATATATTTTAAATATATTAATTATTATAATTATATTTTTTTGGCCAACAATTATTATAATTATATTAATTATTAATAATATATAATATATATATATAGGGGGATGGGGATGGGGACGGTACGCTTCTCGCAGAGAGAAGCACTGAAACCATTTCCTGGAGTGGTGGGCATTAAAAGCTCTCCCTATTCATCCATCTAACCTTTCCCAACATCAATTAAAGCCAAAAGCATCACCATTCACTTCTGTATCTTCTTCTTTGGTTGGTGCCCTTTGCTCATTTGTGGGATCTACTTTCTCCCATATTTAATGTAGAAAATAGATATTGATTTATAGATATCAAGTAATAACCTGGGTAAATTAGTTCTTTAGTTATTTATAATAAATATGTATTACTTTTTTAGAATATTCTCTTGCGCCGTTATTATGAGAGCCTTCTGAGTAATTTATACATACCGATGAAAACAATTTAAAAGCATTCAATTTGCCATATAATTCAAGTGATTTTCTATATTACTCATATTAACTACAATAAATTCTAATGTCATATTAATTTTTAATCCCTCATCACCCCTATTAAATATGGGCATGTATAAAAAAATATTTAATACTTATTGAAATTATCATAGGCCAAAATTATCAAGAAACTTTCTAGAGTGACTCTTGTAAAAAGAACTAAATGGAGTACCATTTTTAATATGCATTTTAGTTATAACTATCTTGGATCGAAACCTCTTGTGAGATCCAAGATAGTTATAAATTTAAAAGAAAAATTGTACTGATACCTTATTTTTAATATCAAAATAATTTTTTTGTGGGCTCATAAATGACATAGTTAGTAAAATATAAGTCACTTCAAATGTTACTATTAGTGAAGTGTTTTCAAATATTTCTTCTATTATAATTTATTAGAAGAAGACTTGAAGTCTAATAGAGCACTCCCTCTAGTCCAAAGTTTAAGCATGAACAAAAGTTGGAAATATGTTTTATTTATAAATAAAGTATTGAGTTAGCTATTAATCACCTCATCACTTCCATATAGCATCTCAATAAGTTGAGATTTCTTTTTAAAATAAAAACATGACACAATCGCAGAAAATTTTAAAAAAATATATAAAGAATTGTTTAAAATTATTAAGATGATAATTTTGCAGACAGAGTGATATATAAATATCCGTTGAAAAAATAAAATTAAATAGAATGGGCATACGTTTTTTATGCAGGAATAAGGGCATGTTATTGTTTTCTGTTTTGGGTCGTAGTGGAGCATGATGTCCGTAGTACTAACGTTGAGATCGCATGAACGAAAATATCTCTCCACCATTTAGTAGGTTTGTTTGGATAGTCCGTTGAGAGAACGGATACAGATTCTGAGGTAAATATATGAGAGGAATTTTATCTCGGTAAACGGAGGAATGACCAGTGTGTGTTTGGGAAGTCCGTTGAGAGAAATAAGTTTACAGATTTTGAGGTATTTTGCGGATTTCAAGATGGTTTTATGGATTTCGAGATGGTTTTTATAGATTTCGAGATGGTTTTATCTCGACTTACGTGCACCGTTTGGGAAACGGTGTTCCCAAACAAGCACTTAACAGTTGTGGACGCAAAAAGCAGCAACAGGATAACCGTGTTTGAGAATCCAGTGAGAGAAAGATGTTTACGGATTTCGAGATGATTTTACGAATATTAAGATACTTTTATAGATTTCAAGATGCATTTTATCTTGACTTGCGTGCATATTTGAGAAAAAGTTTTTCCGAACATGCATATTATACAATTTTACTCCTCAGATCCTATTTATAAAGTAAACATATATATATAGTTTTATTTAGTTCTATCCATGAATTACCTTATTACATTTTGTACGTGAATGTACACTTTTACCATTAGTCTACTACATTTTGGTTTTGCTTTCATGTACTATGATGGATATTAAATATAAATAGAGTTGAAAAGCTATTGAATGTCAAGGCAGAGCAAATGAGTTTTAAGATTTGGAAAATTTAGTTTTTAAGTCCCAAATAAATAAGTTATTTAAGAAATGATCCCATAGAGAAAAATATTTAATGAGATGTCCCAATTGACAACATGATGTCTTTGTATTGACAACATCATACGCTATGTTGACAAAATCTCAAGTTGTCAATGAGACCTTTTATTAAATATTTTCTTCCATGAGACAATTCTTTAAATAACTTATTTATTTGGGACCTAAGACTAAATTTTCCTTAATATTTTTTCTTGATATCTCATGTTAAAAATTACTTATAAAATATGATAAGAGGAGCATTATAAAAAACAGATAATAAGCTTTAAACTTGCACTTCAAATTTCGGAACTATATCAACATATAAATTGGAGAGGGCTACATTTTTTTTAAAATTTTTTTCCAGAGAAAGCGAGGGGAATTGCATTATAAAAAGTTCTGTTTTAATCTAATTGGTTTATTTTATACTATATCCTTTTAGTTTCTTGATTAAGGAACAAAAAAGAACAAGCAGATAACTCTCACTTTCCTCAGATAAAATGGATTGTTTAATTTAATGTTATATTAAATTACTGTAATATTTTACAATAATTTTTTTATTTTGTCTGTATTACAGTTATAAATTGTTAGATTAGTAGTTTAAAATTATTAATTTATCTTTATAATATGGATTTTATAAATATTAAATTTAAACTATTCATATTTTATCTACTAATAAATATGAGTTTACGAGAATGGAAAGAAGGAAAAAAGTAAAACCCAAAAAAATATATTAAAAAATCAAAACAGTCACGCAGGTTGACCTGTTAATTTAAAAATTTATACTAAAAACCTAGCTTTTGCAATTTTTTTAAAATTTTTAACATTACTATTTATTTTATTAACTATGTTTTATATTATTTTAATTTATTTTAGAGGTATTATTATGAGGATTAAAGGAGGACATTTAATTACCTAAAAGTCTAATAATAAATAATAAGTATGCAATAATAAATTTCAATTCAATAAATGACATTTACATTACTCATGTGTGATTGAGAATTTTTTAGTAAGCACGTCTCTTTTCAAGAAACTTATGCCTATAAATAATTGTATTTTTAAGTTTTTTTGATAATTTTTTATATAAAAATGCCTAGTCAATGGTTAAAAAAATAATGCCCATATGGGACAGTCACTAGTGATGCCTTCTAAAAGTATTATTTGGTATATAATTTAAGTTACCCAGAGTCATTAATGCTCATTTGTTAATACCCCTATAAATAATATTTAAATATAACTCTTTATATTTTGGGAGATTTAGCCTCAGGTCCTAAATAAGCAAAATATTTAAAGAATGATCCCATGTAGAAAAATATTTAATGACAGGTCCCATTGACAACATGAGTCAATGGGACCTCTCATTAAATATTTTTCTTCATGAGACAATTCCTTAAATATTTTGTTTATTTGGGACCTGAGAGTAAATCTCCCTTATATTTTCTTCTTTTTCAAAAATTCATTTGTAAAGGTAAAATTAAAAAAGTTATTCGTGTAAATATGTTACTCCAGTAGTTTTTACAAGTAACAGCTGCCAAATCATGCAAAATAAATTGATTCGGTCCTTTTTATATTGTGCATGTTTGGAAAATCTTTTTTCTGATGGTGCACACAAATAAAAAAAGTATCTTAAAATTTATAAAAAGTATCTTGAAATTCGTAAAATGTATATCAAAATCCGTAAATTCTTTTTGGATTCCGTAAATTTCTTTCTCCTAACGGATTTTCAAACACACACAATATCCCATTTAGGATTGTTTTAATATTAAATGTATTTTTACTTATTTTACTACAATCAATTATATTCTCTCTCCTCATCTTTTTTCTATACATTTTCTCTCAAAATTAATTCTCTCTTATTTCCTTAAAAAACTTATTTGCTTAGTACTGTTATTTAATAGCCTTAACTAGTTTAAAGAGATACCTTGAACCGTGTAAGAGTTGAACGGTACAATTTATAAGGCACGCATCTAATTATTTGTAAGACTGTGTGTGTTTGAAAACTATTCGGGAGAGTGATTTCACGAATTTTAAGATAAATATGTGAGAGGAGTTTTATCTTAACTTGCGTGAACGTAGTTTGAATGTGTAAATCAAACAAGCACTATGACTTCCTGTCACATCATAAATTCAATGCAATGCCAGCATAGGGCTATTTAAGAACGCGGTAGAGAAGTATTTTTTATTTAAGTAATGACAAATATGTGAATGAAATTGTCTTATTTTACGGAAAAATACTGTTGAACGTAGGTTTGAATTCCCCATAAGTTCAACCAAATGGGGCCATAGTGTGTGTTTGGAGAAGCTTTTTTCCTTCTTTTTTTTCATTTTGCACACAAATCGAGATAAAACTTTTTTCATAAATTTATCTCAACTTGTTTAAAAGCATTTTTTTAACGGATTCTTAAAAGCCGGACTTTTTCAGCATAATTATCATTATTAATAATTAATTATTAATTAAGTAATGGAGCCATTAATGGCTATTGTCATCCTCGAGTATTAAAATACAACGAGGGCGTCGAAAGGGGTTGACGGATGTGGTTGGAACTTGGGAGGATAGAAGCTTGAGCATGTAAAATGAGTTTATGCCATTTTCACTTAAAAATCCGCTTGCCTTCGGCTATGTTTGGTTTGATGGAGGGCAAAGGAAGGGAATGGATAGGAGGGAATGGAAAGGGATGGAAGGGTATAAAGTTACCTTGTTTGGTTTAGTTAAAGGGGAAGGAAGGGGAATGATTTTTAATGATTCTTTGTTTGGTTCAGGAGGGGAGGGGAGGGAATTTAATAATCAATTTACCATTTTGCCCAAGTATATTGATTTATATTTATTTACTTATACAATTTATTTAAATTATTTTCCACTCATAAAAATTAATCCCTCCTATTTAATTAATTTAAACAATTATTATAGTGCTTCTTCATATAATTTATTTAAAATAGTTAATAAGCAAAAGGGGAAGTTGATGTTAAAGGGAGAAAATAATTAATTATTGTTCTTTAATCTATCATTTAATTTTAAAAGTTTTATAAATGATAGAATTCATTTATATAGTT
>JANTPZ010006396.1:0-11687 GCA_025593235.1 Vachellia pachyceras | reverse complement strand
GGCGTAAGGATCATCACCCTGGCCGGAAAGAACACCGGCGCCACACTGCGAAGCGAACTGGAAGAAGAAATCAGGGAAATCTCATAAGAGTGAAGAATTGGAGGAATTGAGCACTTACATGAACAACAATTTCCAATGATAAACAACTCAATGATGCTGGGCGGAAGCTATGAGGAGAATGATCCGGTGTGCGCTTGGAGATCTCAGAATTCATTGAGCCACGAGCATCGTGAGAAGAAGCATGGGAAGAAGAAAGGGCAATTTAGACTTTTACCAATTGGAATTAACTATTAAAAGGTCCCTTGGGACCTGACATCAATAATCAGATTTTTTGGGACCTTCTAATGGTTATTTGTGTAGCTTGGGACCTGTAGCTGATTTTCCCTAAGAATAACACATTTTCCTAAAATGCTGTTATAATAGGAATCAGAGAATATACTTCTAACAAGCTCGTTAAATACTCTCTCATGATATATCAAAATATGGTTGGCAGGTAGGAGGAGGTTTGCCGAATAAATTGACTTTGTTTGGGAATGATTATGGGAAATCCAAACACACATCCAACGGTGTTTTTCCGTAAAATAAGATAATCCACATCACATATTTATCATGATTTGTATAAAAGTATTTTTTAACGCGTTACCAAATGAGTCTATTATTAAATTTTACTCCATTTCATCTTTAATTTTAAATTCAATGTAGTAAACATTTTGCACTACATAAATTGAATTTTATATTAAAGAGAACGGTGTCCTAAAAGACAAGAAACATAGTTAAAATTGTCAAAACAATGCATAAAGAAGTTTTGTTTTGCAAATTTCAAAAGGCAATTTTTAACAACTTTTCTAATATAATCATCCATCCAGCGATTGATCCGCTCCATTTTGGTTCTGGGAGCTTTCTTTTAAGGCTTACATATTTATCTGCAAATATTTGATTTTGTTATGAGGTGTGGGTTTTGATTTCTTATTGGATGGGTCAGATTCTTAACTTATTAACCTAAACTACCTAATCATTGGAAAGTCTAGCGGCTAACACACAGTGTACAGTTAAAAATTCAAAAGAAGACTCTAACCACCTCATTCATAGACGAGGATTTGAACTCTTACTAAATAATATTTCATATTTATATTTGGTAATATTCTCAACTGTACTTCCTCTAGTTCAGAAATCCAATTACAATATATCAAATATTAATCCAGTTAGTAATGAATTGGCCCATAACTCATAAGGTTATGAATTCAAATTCCGCTGTTCATATAAAAATCTCCTCAATAGGTGATCTCTAGATACCTTTATAAACGTTATATAAGCGGAGGTATGCTCTGATAGATATTGGTAAGCCTCTATACCCAGCTCATCTAACTTTTTGTTATTAAAACAAAAAAAGAAATCCATATACAACATGCTTAAAGGCGAATGTTGATAATTAATTAACGAATTTTTTTGCGCATATTTCATGTTGTATATCTAACCTTTCTATCATGTTGTCAAACATACATTTTTTTTTCTGGTGGTGTACTAAATAAACACTGAAGTGAATCATATTATTTATGGTCTATGAATGATGTAGTTTATTTTTATTAGTCACATATATATATATGTTTTATTATAGTGATTCATTTTTTTTATTATGATGTTTAGGCATTCTTAAATTCCATTCTTGTCATATTTTTCTTCTTTTTTATGGTGATTAATTAAAGTCACCGTGAACAATGGCATGATTTTATGCAAAATTTGTTTACTTTATTAGGGGACCCCTTTTGAGCCAATTAATTTCCACGCCCAGTGCTAAAAAGGATCATTATTATTGCAAGGACGACGACACATATGTTCCTGACATTGTGTGTATTTGGGAACTCCGTTGGGGGAATGAGTTCTGTTAAGAGAACGGAGTTTACGGATTTCTAGATGGTTTTGCGGATTTCAAAATGATTTTTATGAATTTCGATATGGTTTTTTACAGATTTTGAGATGGTTTTGTCTCGACTTGCGTGGTCCGTTGTGGTTGTTGAAGCTTTCATTTATTATTAACACCTCAATCAATTAAAAAAAATAAAAATTAAACATGCAATTTTCAGTGATCACTTTAAAAACAAAAATAAAAATGAACACCTTTTTACGTTAATTGATGTTAGTGAGGTTGGTTAGACTTTGTCGGTTAAGTTTCGCCACTTTTTTTCAGAGAAATCGCTTAAAGCAAGCAAGCATGCCTATCATCGCTTGATACAATTATGATAAGGTGAATATTCTTCAATTAATCCCTTTACCAAAATATTGCATTAATAATAATGTGATTATATATTTAATTGGTTTAATGTAAGGCATCATATACAATGCAAGGTCATGTTGGTGGCGTCTTTATTTTTTTTAATAGTGTTGTTTGAGTAAATCCTTTAACTTTGCTCTATTAACACTAACACTGTTAGCTAATACATTAAAATTACTGCAGAGCCTAACAGTACCGGTAGAACAAAACTCAAAACCTAAGGGTGTTAATAGTAAAAAAAAAATTAAATGATCTGATCAGAAGAGAAAAATATATAATTACTTTTACCAAAAAATATGTAATTACAAAATTAAAAATTAAAGAAAAGTATAAATAGACATAGAATGGCATCCTATCTATGTCTATATATATATATATATATATATATATAAGGGCGGACCTACGTTAGATCTAGCGGGTTCAGCCGCATTCTCTGACTACCAGAAAATTATATATATATTAGTGCTATGTGATTTATTTTGCACCAACTCATTTGTTAATTTTAAACAGATTAATTTTTTTCTCAAATTATTCTCAAAAGATAATAAGAATAAATCTCACACATCTTCTTAAAAAATAGTTTACACCCCGAGTCGAAATTCTGAGTCCGCCACTATTAATATATATATATATTAAAAAGAAACTAGCTCCAAAGAAGATCAAGATAATGATCCCATGTTCAGGCCTTTTTCTACTCTAAAAACCAAGAGTTAGACTAAATTAATTAATTTATTAATTAGGATTCCATGTGCGTCAACATAGGAAAATTCAGAGGAAAAGAGAATCACGTCCTACTCAAACTTGATCACTTTGACTTGAGAATGAGGCCAGGGTGCTCTCTGATTTTTTTTTTATGAATGTTGAATTACCTTTTTTTATTGAACCGTTTTTGTTGATATACCTAGTTTTAGTAAATATGAACACTATTTTATTGTTTACTTCATTCAAAATTCTAAACCTGTTCTCTGGCTTAATGGTTAAGAAGCAATTGGGTAGGCAGGCGTAATTTTTTTTTTATAAAAATGTCACTTCTGATGTTCTCGATCACCATTATTTTTTTAAAAAAAAATAAAGAACATTATATGAAATTTATTATATTTTTTATTAATGGCTGATATTTAATTTATTGTATGTGTATAGGGTACTAGGTTATCCCCCCAAGTAAAGCCACGAGCTATATACATACTCTGTAATCAATGATGCGTTTACTAGGTTGGGGTCAAACCCAACTCCGCACCACACATATGGTAAACTATGTGTCTATTTGAAAGAGCATTTGAGCTCATCAAACACATGTTCAACAATATTTTTTTATAAATCGAGATATCTCTTTTTTATATTTATTTTGTAAACTGTAAAAGATTTCGTTAACACTTTCTCAAATGGGCACTGTAAAAAATATTGTTGATCACGTAATATATGAAAAGAAGATGATATGATAGATGATCCGATCACTCAAAAAAGCTTTGATAACCATAAGAAAAAAAAAGTAACAAAATTTAAACCAATCTCAGATGTCGCACAATCCTCATTACTCTAATTTAAACTCAATGGTAGTAGGAGGCTTAATTTCAACAATTAAAACGTTAAAACTTTAAATTTAAACCTTAAAAAGTTATATGGGTGTGTTTATATGCAGGATTGATCTTTTTTTTTTTGGTAAAAAAGACGAGTTACTTTGATCAATGGCTGGGTGTAATGGTGTATACGTGGACCAAATATCAAATATTGAGAGTGCTCGAATGCCAAGCACACAGTGTTCATGACGATGCACCCCTACGAACCATCACTTCAATTTCAATACGCTCCCACAAAATGAAACCACTTACCAGTATCCATACAGTGTTTATTATCTTCCATCCTCGTTCATTTTTTAATTAAACAAGCTATTTCACTTATATAACTATCTTTTTTTTCTTTAAATTAGTTTGTCTGTCTTGTAAACCGATTTCTAATCTAACGATCAACATTAATTTTTCAAAATATATGTTATAATTAAGTAATTTGTTTAAATTTTTTATTTTTTCAAAAAAAGATAATTAACTCTATATTAAAGATAAGATATAATATTTTTTTTATGTGGTGCGTTTGGGATCTTGGATCCACCCCCACTTTAATTTGAAAGATTTTATCATGGAATTTAATTTAGTCTGAATAAAACCGGACACGACCATAAAATTGATAAAACTCTACCATCATATATTTAACATTGTTGTATTCGTATTGATTGGTTAGAGCCCATTACCAAGTGTTGTAAAGTTCAAGGACAATAATCCACAATCAATCAATTAACAAATGTATGGAAATTGAAAACTTTAGCCCTCTTTTGCGGTTGTTATAATTATATTCCACTTCAAAAGCAACCCTACCATCACTCAACCCACTACTCCTCATCATTCCCATTACTCCTCCCACCCTTATCATTAATTACATCTTGGACTCCTTCCAGGTTCTCCATTTGTCCCTTCACCCCCTTCTTCTATTCACATTAATTCTCGCCTCCTTATATATTTACTCTCAATCAACTCTTGTTGTTAATTATAGTTGCCATTGTCTCCCATGGAATAAAGAGAACATTATAATGGGGTTTTAAATTCTTAAAAAAGGAACATTGATGAATAAAATCTCCTATTGCAAAGTTTACTGCATATATGTATTCAAGCTAAGAACTTAAATTCTTAAGTAAATGTATCTCATTTTCGGTGGATGCAACTATTTTTCATTTATACACTACATCATAACTTCAACTATGAGTTAATGTCTTCTATTTCTCACATAGTCAATGAAAATAGGTTGCACGTAACTGAATAAGAATTGCATATGTTGTCGAGATAGTTTATGTACGTGGGTTCTTAAACAGATTTTAGTTACCTTTAAACAATAAATTTGTATTGAGACTTGTATGTATCTCTCTTAAGAAAGGTTATGGACATTTCAAGCATATAGTTTTTGGCATAATAGCATCATTCTTTTAAAAAAATAGTAGCTAGGTTATGGTTTTGATCCTACTCATAGTCTCAATACTATTCGATTGGTGTTGTAATTAAAACAAAAAAAAACCTGTATATGCGGTTACGTACGTCTTCAATGGAACAGGTTGTGATGAAAAGATGGACCGGGGGGGTGATGAATTAAATAGATGTTTAAGTATCTAAGAGGACTCTTCTGAAGAATCTCGACTTAGTTTCTTCAGACTTGAAGATTTAACTACAAAACGTACACTCATAGTGAAGTATATAGCTGCTCGACAGCATCTGTAGATTCTAGATACACGCAATCTAGAATATAACACTCTACATGGCTACATGCAGCTAGTATTTGTTTGAGCACTGATAATGAAAAAGGAAAAGTGAAGTCATGTGCACATAGAGAGAGAGAGAGAGTGAGGGAAATGATGGAGCATGATTCTGACAGAGATTAGATTTTTCAGACAAGTTAGTCTGAAAATTTCTGATGATCTCTGAGGATGGGAATGACATTGTCCCTGGTCATTAACCTTATCTCTCTCTTCTCTTTCTTCCCTACTTGTTGCTTTTTGTCTGGTAAGGTGTTGGAATGATGTAATGTATTGGAACTTGAAAAGGACTACGAAGATGGCACTGCGAGAGGCATGGAATATGAAGATTCGTGTCCACGTGCTGTTTGAGTAAATGCCAAGGTGAATATGAGCGCAACACTACTTCGTATCTGTGTTGTGTTCCCATTGTGAAGAGTGGAGAGGAGTCACCCCATTTGCTGAGATGAATTGTCAATTGCCTATGTACCCATGCTAAAGGCTTTCTAAACTATCATCTGTATCAATTATTAGATGGTTTTTTGAATTCTTTTATAAGGTATAAGATATATGAACAACTGATTAATTTGATATAGGGCTCATTGGTTACCCCTCCAAGTACATGGGTCTCTCTTGTGGGAGCTAAACCCAAGACTCGAATATCGTATTTGCCATTCTTGTAGGAAATTCAAGCTTTCACAGCAGCCAATACGAAATTCTGCTGTCATTTAGCCCAACTAATCGGAATCCAATAACTTTTGAAGATCCATTGACATTGATATACATTAAAAATAGATGCTTTAGAACTTTTAACCTTGGAAACAATTCTAACAGTGAAAGATTTTTTTCTCCATATTATTAGTCGCATAATGTAACATTCAAACTTAAAATTTAAATTGAGGTGTTGCAGGGTTGTTGGTTGGGGAATGTCAACACTGGATTCCATGAAAGCGCTATGTGACTAATGATTTGAATTACTGTACACAGGACTACTTCCTATTCTAAATATAAATTTTGATTTATGGTGTAAAAGGTCTAGATTTTTTTATAAAAAATGCGGAGATTATAATTTTAGACAGAAATAAACTTGATGCATAATACATATAGTTTAAAATTGCAATAACTAAAATTAAAATAAGAATAAATTATAAGGATAAAACCAGATTAAATCAAATGCTTTAGCATATTGAGTTGTTGAAGAAGGAAGATCCAATCATTATGACGTACAACCTAACAGATTTAACAGTTGAAACACTGTATGTTAATTAATATAATTGGTGGCGCCATCACGAGGGAGCGTCAATGAGTTGTTATACTGGATGGGGTGTTGGTAATTGTTAGATGGATCTTGGTTTATTCCTGTTGGATTTTTTTTGGGAATATTCATTATTATTGGTGATGATTTGGCAAAGAATTTGAATATGTGACAAGTGATTGATGAGACTTTTAGCCTTGGCCCTTTCTTGCATTACCTGGCCTTATCATTTCTTTGAATTTATCACTTCGTTCACATTTCAATTCTCTACTGCAAAAAATTTTGGCCATACTATAACGCCCTGCTTTAGTACGACTTTGAAGTGCCGCAGGACCACCCCAAAACTTTGAGGTTCTGTTAATTAAGGTTATGTTGGCAGAATAGAGGCCCCGCTTGACTCAGCGTTCAGGAAACCAAAACATATATTTAACAGTATTTTTTTGTAAAACAATATAATCTCTTTCACATATTTACATCAATTTACATAAAAATAGTTCTCTACTGCATTTTCAAACATATCTAGAGTCTTAATGGTTGTGCGGAAATACAATTGTTGTTGGGAATCTATCCAAGTTGGGGAAACAGAGCTATGAGAGGCTAGACATTGTAGCCCAAAAGTAGATGATCACATCGCTGACAATTTAATGTTATGTAAATTTTTTTTTTTTGTAAGTGAAAAGTCGCAAGTTCAATTTTACTCATAATTAACCTTAAACTATTAGTATGACTCTTTGATTACAAAAGGGGTTAGTCACAATATTAGAAAAACAACACTTGTTATGAAATTATGTTGGTCTTAGAATTTTAGTTTTAAACGATCTAAGTCATATCTAAAATATTGTTATTAAGAATTAATTCCGCCCGCACATGTGACTCATAAGATTAAATAAATCCTTCACAAACAAGTCACGAGACATAATTACTGTAGCCCAAAAGTTGATCACATCAATGATATTTGTAACCTAACGAGTGTAAACTTTTCTTGCAAGTTGGAGGTCGTATATTTAATCCTACTTATAATTAGTTTCTGATTGTTGGTAATGGTACATGTCTCTTTTGATTGAAAAGAGGTTGCTCCTAAGACCAGAAAGCAGCCCCTTGTATACACTATACAGTAGTGAATACTATAGTCATGTGATATTGTTTTCAAGTATCTCAACCTTTATTAAGCGTTATTTAATGAGGGCAGATGATTTTGCTGCATGGTTGGATTGTTACCATAATTCATGTTTTTAATGAAACTAACGAACATGCTAACTGGTTAGCTTACAATGCTCCCTTCATGAGGACAAAATTTGCAGACAATTGCAGACAGATAAGAGAAAGGTGATGCGTCCCAATATCAGAATCACTCATTGTGAACTAAATTTGTATGATTTTTTTCATAGTCTTTCTGAATTCATACGGGAACTTGAACAATGTGACTCACTTGATTGACAGGTATGAATTATTATTATTATTATTATTATTATTATTATTATTATTATTATTATGTGAATACAAAAGAGTTTTTGAGTCCACCTACAAATGCCTCCGTCCTTAAGGCATTGCATTGATTTTCCCAATTAGATTACTGACATTTTTGAAGGATCCTTGATGCCAGGACCACTTGCACGGAAAATGGAGGACAATAATTAAGTAAATCTGTATAATAAATGATAAATACTTTGAGGACACTTAATGCCCCGTCCAGTACACGGAAGAGATTTTGATGGAAGTGGAAGTGGAAATGGAAGTGGAGGTGGAAATGGAAGTGGAAATGAGTTTTAAAGCGTGTTTGGTATGACCATAGAAGTATGATATAAAATACTAAAATACCCTCAACATAAAAGAAATGGCAAATCCCTCCTCCCTCTCCGTCGCCGTCACCCACCTCCGTCTCCATCGCCGTCGCACGTCCCTCCTTGTTGTTTGGTTCGGTTGTAGATCGCAAATCCCTCCTCCCTCGTCGCAGATCCTTGTCGTCGTCACCACCTCCGTCGCCATCGCACTTCTCCGTCACAGATCCCTCCTTGCTTGTCGCAGATCCCTCCTCGCACGTCTCCGTCTCCGTTGCTGTCGCGTGTAGATTCCAAATCCCTCCTCGCTCGTCGCAGATCCCTCCTCCCTGTTGCCCATCTCTGTCGCCGGAGAAGAAGGACCTTCGTCGCCACTTCCATCGACCGCCCGCCAGCAGCCTTCACCCACCTCCATCTTGCCGGATCGAAGAGCAGATGGGGGAGGGGGAAGGGCAAAAGGGTCCAAGGATCACTTCCATGGAACTGGAACTGGGTTCATATAGGGGGAGGTTGGAACCCAGTTCCAGCATTTTTGAATTCTATGGAATCTATTTTCATGATACCAAACAGACCAATTTTTGGGTTCCACCCCCAATTCCACTTCCCACCCCTAATTCCATGCAACCAGACGGAGCATAAATATGGCAATCTCTGTTATCAAAAATTTAAATATTGATTTACCCCTTACATTCAACACTAAACAATGGTAAGTGGCTTCAATATTTTTTCTGTGGGAAAAATTGATTTTTTGGGCCGGAGTTTAATTCAATACCATTACTTTTTTGGGCCAATAGCTTAGCAAAAAAGTTACCCTTCCCTAATGGCCCACTGGGTGCAGTCCATAAAGAAGCTTCCATGGCAAGTCGTTATACAAGCATGGACTGGCCACATTGAGGCCTAGCTCACTAGGGTCTCGTAATGGCCCAAAGCCCATAAAATGCAAACAAAGTATATTAAAGAATTATACTAATTTTGTGTTTTTTAAATAAAATAAACATCGAATCATCCCTCAACGTTGGCACCTTGTTGCCCTGGCCTGGGTTTACTCCACATCGCCCTCAAACGCCGCGAAGTGCTCCGCCGTTTCTCTCAGCATGGCGAAAAACAGGAACAAGAAGAAGAAAAACGGTGCCATTTCTATGGATATCAGCGAGCCCTCCGTTGGGGGAATTCCTCAAGGTACTACTTTCTGCAACAACTCAGCAGAACCGTGGTTTTTTTATTAAAATAGTGAGCGGAAAATAAGAAAATGGGATCTTTTATAGTTCATCTGACCGCTTCTTACTTCCTGTGTCTGACTACTGAGTATCGAGCGCTCTTGATTTGACTGTGTTGTAAACCTTTCCTGTTTTATATGAAGCCGCCATATCTGTTTTCTTGTAGAAGTTAGCTTTCTTCATATGTTAGAACTTGATATTTCCCCTCTTCTTACGTGCAGCAATGGACACATCAGAGCCCGGAGCTCAAGGCCCAGTTTGTGGTGCTCCCAGCATGTAAGTATCGTATTTTCTGCTTTTTCATTGGAGATCCTGAAGTTTACTGGTCTTGTAGAGACGTTAATTAGGATACTAGTGTTTCCCAGAGTTTCAGTTTTGTGAATGTAATAATTGTTTCCAAAAAATTTTGTGAATAATGTCAATCCCCCCCCCAACAAAAAAAAAATCAACTGACATCTGGATGCTTTGGGGTCGCATGCTTCTTCATTCAGCATAGTTTCTCTATGTTCAACCATCTTAAGGCCTCCGTACTATCACATTGACAAGCATTAATGCATTATATTTTAAAAGTGAAGGTACCTCATTAGTCTGAAGTCTATTTTGGAACCTTTGTAGTTTCTCTAAATTTGCATTATCTTGTGTATGGAATTTTGTAGTCCGTTCTGTGCAAGATGGTTATGGTTTTATCTTCTTTGTTTGAATCCTTTAATAGTTTAGGTCCCACAAAATTGCAACCTCACAGGTGTGGGCTACCTGGTTGATAACTAAAGCCTTATATTCCGTGTGCTTAATTAGGATTGCATCAGGTTGCGCATTTTTAATATTTACTTATTGATATTGATCCTATGTTGCCAATGCTGTTTAAAATTGTGAAGCGCCCCCCCTCCCAAAAAAAAACGCGCGCGCACACGCGCACAACACAAAAAATAGAAAGAAAAAGAAAGATCAGCGTTGGACCTCTGATCCCTATCAAATGATCCATTTTGCTGTGGTGATGTCTTTTGCGTGATATTGGTGTTTGATATGGGCTACTCAAGTGAGGTGAGGAATTCTTTCCTAAAAGCTAGTTGTTTAGGTTGGAGAAATAACCCAATTAAATACCCTATAGAGAAGTGGATACTACTAATTGTGGGACTTAAACATCTTATTCTTTGCATCATTCTTTTAGCTCCTCATTGAGTGCCTCGGTGACACTTGACTTCATTAATGGTCGGACCCTCCATGGTTAACTCTTTCTGAAACTTCTCGACAATTAGGTTTTGGCATTAATTGATGAGTATTCAAGAGGGAAGAGGACTATTGAGTTGGTAGAACTAATCTATCAAAGTATCCCTTGGATCATCCCATATAATTCAATGTGGAATATAGGCATCCCATACTTCTCATACCATCTTTAGCCGAATCAGATTGATTTTTTCTTGGATTCCTGATCCAGTTAGTTGCTCACTGCTAGGTGGTGCTCATAGAAAGTGCAGTTGTGCTTGACTGAAGAGTGTGTTTTTTTGTTCATGTATCTGTGCAATGTTCTAGGGAATGCAGAAGAGTTACACGTGTTAGGTATTTTGGATTGTTGGCTAGGAACTGGGCGGGGTTAGACTTTGAATTAAGTATTTGGCAAACTTATGAAACTGTTGAGTTTGCTGCAAACTCTCAAGTTCAGTCAAGTTTGCTAGAATCAGATTCTGGCTGGTTTTCGATTTGTGTGGATGAGTGAACTGCAATTTTAACAACAATAGCTTCACCTTCACACTTTTGTCCTTGCCAATTGACATTCCATATATCTTGCATGTCTGGTTTATTATTTCCAAAATTTTATGCTTGAATTGGTCACTCAAATATTAACGTCACTCTCTAAACAAGAGTACATTTTGTGCCTCCCCCCCCCCCCCCCCCC
>JANTPZ010006395.1:0-37411 GCA_025593235.1 Vachellia pachyceras | reverse complement strand
AGCTTTCATACTGGGTGCTACCGGTTCGAGCATAATGTACAAGGCGGTGCTCGAAGACGGCACCGTGTTAGCGGTTCGGAGGATCGGCGAGAGCGGTGTAGGCCGGTTCAAGTATTTCGAGAGCCAAGTCCGAGTGGTAGCCAAACTGGTTCATCCAAACCTGGTTCGGGTCCGAGGATTCTACTGGGGGAATCACGAGAAGCTTATCATCTACGACTTCGTTCCTAATGGCAGCCTCGCCAATGTTCGTTACAGTAAGGACCCTTCACTTTCACTCTTGTTCTCTGAAAAAGTTTTAATTTTTAACATAATAAATCAGTAATTAATCATTGGGGTCAATTAAGAGTAGAACATTCTGTGGAGTTAAAAGATGTTTTACACGGAATTTAAGTATGATATGGTATTGGTGGGCTGAAGTGTTTAAAGAGGATAAGAGGGTTGACGGTGGAGTAGGTGTAACTGAACCCTTTCTATTTAATGCATCCTAGTCAACCTTTCTCACTTGCACTGCTTTCTGCATAGCTTTCTGATCTCCAGGCGCGTGCTCTTCATTATTATTATTTTTTTTGTTGGTGAAATTATTAACACAACCAGTTTTTTTTTTTGGGCCCTGAAGTCCCACATTAATTTTTTTCTGTTGAGTGAACCCATCAATACTGTTCGTATGTCCACTTTCCCATGTCCTTTTCCCCTTTCCAACTGAAAGAAAACTTCACCCATAAATATATGACAAGGATTTTGACTTAGTATATGTCAAAATGTTTTTTTAAATGTTTTTTTTGGGTACTTGACCCTCCAAGTAATGGTTTGAAATTGAATTTTTTGAATTCATGAAAACGAACATATATCTCTAGGCCACAATAAAAAATAAGGAAAATCGGTGAAATGTTTACTTGTTTCAAGATTTTATGGTTAACAAAGAACTAAAATGGAGTACTGATGCTTTCTGGTTATGAAGATTTTATTGTAACTGTAATGTATTTTTTGTGTATAAAAATGTCTTAGATCACTTGACATATGGAATTTTTAAACAGATATTGTGTGTGTTTGGCAAAGTGGTTGCAGAAACTAAACACACGTTCAATAATGTTTTTCCGTAAAACGAGATAATCTCCTTCACACATTTACCTCGACTTACGTAAAGTGCTTCTTTACCGTTTTTCCAAATGGGTACATTGTTCATTGAATTTTTCTGAAAGTAATTATCCCTAATACACATAAGAAATAAATAGATAAATTTTATACCAGAATCTGCTTCTTCTGGTTACTGTATCTTGGGATGTGTATAATTGCATGAGCACCAATATTATGATGGATGTGCTTCGAATGTCAGGGAAAGTGGGTTCCTCGCCTTGCCATGTGCCATGGGAAGTAAGGCTGAAGATTGCTAGAGGGGTAGCACGTGGGCTGGCTTACCTCCACGACAAGAAGCACGTGCATGGAAATCTGAAGCCCAGCAACATTCTCTTGGGCCACGATATGGAGCCCAAGATCGGAGACTTTGGGCTGGAGAAGATCGTAACAGGAGATTCCGGCTTTAAATCTGGAGGTTCGGCCCGTATCTTCGGCAGCAAGAGGTCCACGGCCTCGCGTGATAGCTTCCAGGACGTTGGCTTTGGACCGAGCCCGAGCCCGAGCCCGAGTTCCATGTCAGGGGTCTCTCCTTACCATGCACCTGAGTCGTTCAGAAACCTGAAGCCTCACCCGAAGTGGGACGTGTACTCGTTTGGGATCATATTTCTGGAGCTGCTGACGGGGAAGATTGTGGTGACCGATGAGATGGGCCAAGGCGGAGGGCTGTTGGTGGAGGATAAGAACAGGGCCTTGAGGATGGCTGACGTGGCAATCCGTGCTGACATGGAGGGTAAAGAGGAGGCCCTGTTGGCTTACTTCAAATTAGGGTATAGTTGTGTGTCTAGTGTCTCACAGAAGAGGCCATCAATGAAAGAAGTTTTGTATGCTCTTGATAAAATCACAGGCTCCTTTCCTCCCCATCCTCTTCCACCTTCCTCCTCCTGCTCTTATTATTATGGTCACTAAGGCACTGAACCCTGTGTGTTCTGTTCTCACACTACATTGGTAGAAACTTGTATTTATGATTGACCGATATAATTCTTTTTAGTTTTGGTAACAATGGTGTCCGTTGTGCTTGCAGGACTCAGGTTCGTTTCCCTAATTATCTGCAAAATTTGACTCTCAGAAGCAGACCCATCATCATACATAGAATTATTGCCTGCCACCTCCATGGAAATGGAGAAGTGAAGGCTTTTAGTCTATGGTTCATCATTTCTTTTCTTAAATGTTTGGCCAATAATGGAGGAGTATAAACTTGAGAATGAATAATCAAAGTTGATATGGAAAAGAAGACTGGCTACCGATCAGGTAAATTATGAGGGGGCATTAATAACATCAATACAGGCGATTTAGAGAAGGCAATTGCATAGGTTGCTCCTGAGATCGGTTCTTCTTCAACATTGGCTCCTCTGAAACTGGGGCCCAAGAATCATTTGAACTATCATTGTTAAAGAAAGCATCAATCACACCATCTGGGCTTCCCGGTTCATATAGGCGTTTGCGTCTGCCGTGAAGATTCTGAGTGTCTTCACGACAACATAGTATTTTCAGAACAAGTTCGTAGCACTGGTTCAATTGTTCCTACTCATAAGAGTTTATATCACCATTAATATTGTCCAGTAAATCCATCAAATTTACGAGCGTGTATAGAAAGCAAACCTCGCTGATTTCGAGTGAAGCCAAAAGCTGGTTTCTGTATTCATCCACGTCATTAAGCGGCTCAATCTCTCGGATCACATGGAACATTGTAGCAGCAGCTATTATGGAAGGAAGAAAGCTCATAACCTTCAAATCTGAAACAAAACAAACCAATGTCATCGTTCGAATGTTTTTTTAGTTTGATGCAAAAAAAAAATGGAAGGGTAACAACATTGGCAATTTGGCATAGCTTTACCCGAAAGCACTAAAAGCAGAACGCGTTCGCATCGCCAGAGGAATTCACAATGCAAGTGGCTCTTTAAACGGAGTTTTCTCACAACGAGTGCAAAGAATGGGATTGGAGTTACAGGATTCGTCCTCCATTGAAGGGTTGATAACACTAGAAGTTCCATTCTCTTTACATCTTTTGCTTCGAATTCGTACTTGCATTCCTCCGCCTGATTCAAAACACAAAAAATCCCAACTTTTTAAGAACCAAACAAAGAACACATACCCCCCAGAATTTTCGCCACAAACGTGACACGTACTCGAAGGTGTAAGAGATGTGAAACTTGGGAGTCCTCCATTTTTAGAGCCACATTTAAGCAAGCAACTGCGGTTAGCAGTGTGGTCCACGACTTATCTCGCTGAAGAAGGTTCAGATTTTGGATGAAGCGATCGAAATAGTTGACAGCAAGAACAGTGGTCAGAACAGAGAAATTGTGGTGAGCAGAAACGTTTAAAACCCAGAACACAGCCTCTTGGCGAACTTCCTTCATTAGAGGCTCATCGATTTTTACAACATTACCAAGACCCAAATGGGTGGCCTTTTCTTTTGAGATTAGAGAGGCAAGAAGGCAATCGTCGTCCAAGAAGAAACCATCACTGTCCAACAAAATCAAAGGTAGGGATGGAGACTTTTCCCCATAACTCTCTCCTTCAATGCCATCCTCTGTAAAACCATCTTCCTCACAAAGAAGCGCATCTAAGAACAACAAGTTATGGGAATCTTTTGTGAGAGCCATATTTGTTCAGAAAAGATGAGAGGGGGAAAAGAAAGCCTTGTTCATTTTAATGGATCCATTGTTTGGTCATGGCGTGTGTATCTGGGAGGGAGTAACTTGCGAAAGCGTATCATGGCCTGCGTTTTAAGAGATGAATGTGAAGGAGAGTGGGAAAGCGGTTGATGTACACGCTGGGTTGGTGAGGCGTTGACGGCAGGCGGAGGTTGCAGCAGGCTGTGATGCCTCGAAGAACGAAGAGAATAGAAAGAAACTGAAGAGGAGTTGGGGAGGTAACGGTTGCCACGCGCTGGGGGAAGCCGTTGCCGTTGGGGTTCGTGAATGGAATCGTGAAAGCCTTGACACTTGACAGTGTCCAACCAGGAGAAATGGAGGATCGCGTTGGGGCAGGGCTGTGAGATATGCTCAGTAGTCAGTACCAGGTAAAAAAAGAGTTGACAGATTACTGGTTCTTCTGCAAATTGTGTTATTTTTTATTTAACGGATCTGATTGTTTGTAATGGTGCTGATGCTCTTGTTTATACAAGCTGAGATAAACTATATTATAAAAGTAACTATCACGCCTAGGCACTAAGTTATATATGGACTAAATGGGTTAGTTTGTGGATTTCTGATAGGAGCAACAGATAAAACGTGTTAATCAAAATTAAGGTTTTTAGTGAGTGTTCGAATTAAATTAATTTAACTGATTGTGTGGAGTTGCAGCCTTGTAGGTAAGGTCCCATTTGCATTAGTGATTGAACATCACGATCAATTAAATCAAGATAAAATTTTTAAAGGAATTACGATTTGGGATTGGAGCTTCCCCATATATATACGGTACATACATGTACTTTCTCCTTCATTTTTCCAGCTTTTTTACGGTAGAGGATTGCGATTAGATTTTAAGGAATGAACTAACTCTTGCAATTGGACGGGGAATAAAGTTTTGAATATTTATTAGAAGATATACATATTTAATAGTATTTAATGGTGTCTCCAACAGAATTATTTCTAATAGTGAGATGGTTGCACCATATGTAAGGTGAAGCGCGAGTTATCAGCAACGCCTCATCTTGTTCTTTCTTCATTCGTCAAGTTTTGTTATGAAGAGTGAAACAGATAAAAAAGACTTGCGTGAAGTGGTTAAAATAGAGTATAGGATTATATATTTTAACTTCCTTTCATATTGCACTTGAAGCGTATCAGCAGGAGAGTGAGAAGCTAGCCAAATTCAAATTTTGAAATAAATTAACACATGATCAATGCAAAGATAAAAGAAAGACACAGGGATGGAGAGAGACAGTAATGAAGTGTGGAAAAGTTTTGAGGGAGAAAAACACATTCCTATCCTCTGTCTTTAAACTGAAGCCATACCTTAACTTATTGTACGTAGAGAATAATAAGAGGGGAGCTCAACGCGCAAATTGAATCAAAGGCAGCGTAAATTATTGGTAGCCTATAAAATTCAATTCAATTCAGTTCAAAGTTATGAAGGAATCTTGTTATTTTTCTGCTTTTCATTTTGACCACGTTGAAACAGACATGCGACAAAATGGGAACGCAGTGAGTTCCCAATTCCAAGTCTAATGTTGTCTTTTGAAGACCAAAGAGGATGTTACAAATCTAGAAGCTTATATCCAAAGATGTCGACATCAAAGCTGACGCATTCAACAAGACGAACTTGACCAACCCACGAATTTGAATCACTTGTCCTAATAAGTCACGTGCTGCAGAATAACACCCAAGGCTAACCTTTTTAGCCCTTTTCATTTAGTCTATGTGGTAAAACATCATTGGTTGGTTCCACTTGCTTATGACTATTACTAAGAAACCTACTCCGCTTAATTAGCTTTCTTCTTCTAGACTATTGACTTCAGTCTTGTGGCCTGCATTTGTGGAAACTTCTTATGGCTATCGACTCACGAAATACATTAAAGCGCAATTCTCCTTTTTTGTAGGCAAAGGTCATTTAACGTAAGGATTACGAATTTATTCATCGATCATTTTGTTGTCTTTTAGATTATGAGTTATTGGACGATGTAAAATGGAAGAAATAGCATCCTGCAAATGCATTTTTCTTAATCGAGACCGGATTAACAATATATTTATAAATCACAACTAGTCTGATTCGTATACGTCATGTACAGTGTATTTCTTTTTTACCATCGTGTGCAGTGTATAATACCTACATATAGTGTATGTTTATCTCATGTTTCTTTTTTTTTCCCCAACATATAAATGTTTCCTTCTCTCTCAAATGTAGAAGTTAGCGTAGGGCTTTGTTTTAATTCTAAACCTAGGATTTCAATGTATTTTATATTTTAGAATTTAATTTTGTTTTTAGATTATCCTTATTAATTATGTTTATTAACTCTGTCAAGCTTTCACCACCATTGTTCCTTCTTACTCCTCTTCTCACTTTCTCTTGGGGTCTGTTTGGTATATTGTAATTGATTTTGATGAAAATAGATATAATTGGCATAGAAATGAAATATTATTTTTATTTAATATGTAAAATTATCTCATCTCCTAGCCGTTCCCATTTATATTTAATATATTAAATTACTAACATGAAAAATTTGAAGGTAAAACTAGAATTACATAGGTTATATTGTGAAAATCAAATTCATGAGTTTTGATGAAAATGACTTCTACGGAAGTCAATTAAATTCCATGACCTCCATGTTGTATCAAACAAATTTTACCGTGAAAATGAATTCCGTTTCCCTATCAACCCACTGCAGTTTTTAGCGTTAAGAACGGAGAATGGTGGAACGAGAGAGGTGAGAGATATTGGTTAGTACTGAAAGAAAGTGGTGCACCTAACATGGCCGCTCTAGCTCTCGCAGCGCTTCGCTTGGCCTTCATTGGTTCCACAAGTACGCCTTGAAGCTGATTTATTGTCTTTTATTTTCCCTCTTGTTTTTTTGGTGTTCTCTACTGCAACTACAAAGCTACAAAGTCGGGAATCGCTGATGGGAGAGGAAGAAGATTTGGAAGAAGAAGGTGGCGATAAGGCTGATAAGGAAGAAAGGAAATCTCGCTAGAAGCATTCAGGAAACAGAGTCAGCGGGGTTTCCCCAAAAATCCGAAAAACTTGGTGAATCCAATGGTGGGTTCCTTGGTTTGGCTTGTTTGGGTTCTCTGAACGAGCTCATAAGTCATACTTCTCTGTTCCCTTTTCTCCCGCACAACCACAAATACTGCTAAATAATGTCTCGGTTTCGTCTAGATGATTGATTGCTTGCTTGTTTGAATTATGTATGGTAGGAGAAAGTCTCAAATGGTGGTGAAATGATCAAGCAGTTGCAAGAGTTGGTCGTAACGGTAACTAACCGAAGGAAGAATGAAGGAATGAAGGAGAAAGAGAACTTGGTTTACGCGAGGGAGAAAGATGAAGGATAGAAAATGAGAGGGAGGTGAGATCGTGCTTCCCCGACAAAGTTCCTTATGTGCCAAAAGGTATTAGCTTCGTTTGATAACACAGTAAAGAAGTATTTTTATATAAATTTAAATAAATGTGTAAAAGAAATTATTTCATTTTATAAAAAATACATTGTTAAACATATATTTAAACTCATTATAAGTTCAGCTAAATGAGACCATTGTGGCCAAACGGTAAGCCGAATAACCTCATTTATACAACCATGTGTTTGGGTTGGATTAACACTGTTTTTTGTGTCCGAAGTGATACCTAAACTGGCCCATTGATAATGTGGTTTGTAATAGTTGTGTTAAAGGCATAGTAACGTTTTAGCTCTGTTTCGACTTCCAACCAATGTTTGGAGAAGTTCTTGGTCTTCGACGTCTCCTTTGTGCTCTTTCTGCCATATTGAGGAGGAGAGTGCTCTTCATATCTTGCGGGACTGCCGGTATGCTAGGGAGGTTTGGTGCAGGGCTATCCAACCATCTCATTTTACTAGCTTCTTTTCTGCTTCTCTGCGAGATTGGATGGCCATGAATCTGAGGAAGAACATTGGGTTACTCTCGAAGTAAGTTTTAGCTCTGTTTGTATCAATATTGTAAGCTATGCTTTTAATACGATTTACGGTCTATGAAGTAAGTACGTGAAGTAAGTACGTGAAGTAAGTTTTAACCTAGTTTAAGCAAACGTAATTTTGGAACGGTTTAATAAACTGGTACCTCAATGAGTTTTTGAGATCCTATACACATAAAATTCTGTTTGTAAAAGTATAGTTACATCAAATATTTTAAAACCCGATTATCTAACACACGCAAAACGATGTAGTGCATGTAAGTCTGTATAAAAATATATCAAAATCCGTAAAAACATTTTGAAACTCGTAAAATCATATCAAAATCCGTAATTCTTTTCTTCTAGATTCTCAAGATAATAAATGCAACAGAACATTAACATGTATCATAAAAATGACGAGATGGAAAGAAAAGTCAATATAACATCTTTTCTTTTTTTGCCAACAATATAACATCTTTTCATCAGCACAATAAATACCTATAGCTGGTTCACTTTCCACGAAATGAGAGATCAAGAATTAGATACGTTTGGTTGAATGGATGGAACCATGACCAATGAAAACGGAAGAAGTCATAGATCCCAATTCAACTCGATTGACTTGCATGAATTCGATTCTTTTAACATCTGTTTTTTTTTTGCTCAGTAAAACTGTAAAACTAGTAAAAGTGAATATTTCGCTTGTTCATTGGTGAAATGTTGCAATAATTTAAATTCGTTTTCATATCTAGAATGTGAGGGGTACTTCCATATTTCAAATTCTGTCCATCTCCACCTACTTTTTTCATCACCACCTTCATTATATTTTTTATTTTGATTCTACTAAAATATAAAGAAGTTGGATAGTAATAACCAAGAAATTATAACTGAAAAAAATTACCAACATAGAGTTTACCTAACGGTTTGAGACCATCGAGTTTGAGTGCTACAGAAAATACATATAATGGGAGGGGTAGCTACTAATTAAATTAACCCCATGTCTGGTTATAAGGTTTTAAAAAGTGGGGAAATTTACAATAAGTCCCAAGAATTAATGAATAAAAGATCTTGAAGATTAACAAAGTTTCCATTAAGTTCCAGAAGTAACTGTTGTGGTTGTTATTAACAACCTTACTAGCCTTCGTTCTTGTTTAAGAACTCATTTCCCTCAATAGTGCACGTAAACCAAGACAAAACTATCTCGAATTCTGTGAAACAACTTAGGAAGCCGTAAACCTTTTCTTCCAATGGATTTCCCAAACACACATTTCATTAATAACCTCAGCCGATACTACTGGAACTTTATAGTAATTTTGTAAATTTTTGAGATATTTTATTTATTAATTCTTCTATTTAAGATTAGATTGTAAATTTTTTAAAAAGTACTGGTAATAATAAAAGCGGAATAAAATTATTACTTTTGCTCAATTTTCTAAATCGAATCATACGGCCAGCTCTTCTGATAATGAGACACAAGAAAAATGTAAGAATTATCGTTCAAAGCCTGAAAAAGTGAAAAAAAAAATGCAAGAAACGCGAAACCGAGCCAGTCAAAAGTTGAGCCTTCCTTGCTATTTCGTTAATAGTTCTCTCTGCACAGCCCGTAACCCATCAAAAACCAACGCGCACACCCAGCCCCGCACTCAAATCAAAATGTAATTCTTTTAATTAAAGATAAAAACTTTTTATTATGACTTCATTTTAAAAGTTATAAAACTATTAAAAATAATTAAACACTTTTTTTAGAAAATAAAGCATAAAAAATGCATTAGCAAACAGAAAACGGAGCAAACTGCTTTAGAGAAGGATATTTTGTTGGAAAAATTCATTTTTTTTCACCGACAAAATTTTTTTAAAAAGAGAATTAACCAAATTTTCTTATTTTACATTTTGTTTGGTTGGCCTTGTCATTAAAATATGGATTCAACGTTCAACTATTCGCGGACCAGCCTGTCGTTCAGTTCCAAGTGATGATAACTTTATAACATTCAACGGTTGCGATTGAATGCCCACCGTGACACGCAAGCCCACTAGGGCTTCCCTGACCAGAGTTCGTAAACCTATACGGTTATCCCGTCCTCGCCGATTGCGGCGAAGGAGCCTGCACGCCCTTCCCCATTTGACGGGTTCTATCACGTGTATGCATATATACGCACATGTACTGCTTTTCCTCTCCAATTCCATTTCTCTATACCGTCCCTTCTTCAATCTTCGTTCTCTTTGTTTGATTCTCGACCTCGGCCTTGTTTCTCCATCGTCTCCTTTATGGGACAGTCACCGTCCACCGTTCTGTCTTCTACGGACTTCAACCGTCCGGACATCTCTCCTAGCAATCGCTATATCTATCATTACCCGGTCGCGGGTGTACCTCTAGAGTGTGACAGAGATTTGGATCTTTTGGATGATTCTACTGGTGGTATTGACTGTACCGCTAATCTCCCTGATGATTGTTTGGCTGGGATTTTTCAATTCCTTAGCTCCGGCGAACGAAGATGTTGTTCGCTTGTATGTAAACGCTGGATGCGCGTCGACGGTCAAAGCCGGCATCGACTTTCCTTGAATGCTCAAACGGAGTTGCTGGATTTCGTTCCTTCCCTGTTTGATCGATTCGACTCTGTCACGAAACTCACGCTGCGATGTGACCGCAGGTCGATCAGCATAGACGATGACGCCTTGATACTGATCTCTCTTCGATGCGAGAATCTCACACGCCTCAAGCTCCGTGGTTGTCGTGAGGTCACCGAAGTTGGAATGGCCGCTCTTGCTAAGAACTGCAAGGTTTTGAAGAAGCTTTCTATTGGATCGTGTTTGTTTGGCGTCAAGGGCTTAGACGCCGTCGTCAGTAATTGCATGCTCCTCGAAGAGCTATCTGTGAAGCGGCTCCGAGGAACCCATGACGGTGCTGAAGTGATCGGTCCTGTTCCTGCGGATTCTAAGTTGAAATCTATATGCCTTAAGGAGCTTGTTAATGGCCAAAGCTTTGCACCACTATTAATTGGTTCAAAAAGTCTTCGGACTTTGAAGGTAATTCGTTGTATGGGAGATTGGGATAATATTTTTGAACGTGTTGGCAAGTTCAATGCTGGTTTAATTGAGGTCCATCTTGAGAAGATTCAGGTTAGTGATGTGGGTCTTTCGGGGATATCCAATTGTATGAGCTTGGAGACTCTGCACATTGTTAAAACTCCTGAGTGTTCAAATGTGGGGCTTTCTGTTGTAGCTGAGCGATGCAAACTATTGAGAAAGCTTCACATTGATGGCTGGAGGACAAATAGGATTGGTGATGATGGTTTAGTTGCTGTAGCGAATCACTGCATTAATTTACAGGAACTTGTGCTGATTGGTTTATTTCCTACTTCCCTGAGCTTAGCGGCCATAGCTTCCAATTGCAGAGATTTGGAAAGGTTTGCTCTTTGTGGAATTGGCACAGTTGGTGATTCAGAGATCGAGTGTATTGCTGCCAAGTGTGTGGCACTCAAGAAGCTTTGCATTAAAGCATGTCCTATTTCTAATGCTGGGATTGAAGCTCTTGCTTCGGGTTGTCCAAATTTGGTTAAAATTAAGGTAAAAAAGTGCAAACAAATTACTGGCGAAGCTGTTGAGTGGCTACGCGGAAGGAGGGGTTCTTTGGCGTTTAGTTTCGAAGATAGCGAGGTCGAAGCTTTGGATGGCAGTACCAGTGATAATGGAGCTCAGGAGAGTACTTTAGAATTTACATCACACATAGGTGGTCAAGTGCCAGTTGCTGATGCTGCCTCAAGTAGTAATACTAATATAAACAACCGCTTGACCATGTTCAGAAACAAATTTGGATTTCTGGTTGGTAGAAATTTTGTGCCTTGTCCCTTCAGAAGAGGGTCAACAAGTGATAATATCGCCAGCGATAACTTCCCATGATCTTTGTGAGAAGGCCGAAATGCCCTTTTGCCATGCTTCGGGTATTGCATGCGTTCTTGTGTTCAACTGACAATTCATTGCAGTTTGATTGCTGAATTTCATTTCCTCCCCCCTGGTGAATTGCTAATAGCAATTCGTCTGTAACTTAATTGAATCTGTCGATTCCCTTCATTATTAAGTGGTTCTTTCAATTCCTTGTTTTTAATGTTAATATCAGTTTCTGGTCTACTGTACTCTTTGGAGTGAAAGTTGCACAGTAGACTGTTTTGTCACTAGGATCATTTGTTGTCAGCATGTTGAGTACATGAATTTCAAGTCCATTATATTTCCTTTGCTTGTCAAAGTAACGTGAACAGGCTTCCGTGAGGAAGCAAGTGTCTACACAGATATCAAAGTAAGCTTTACCCCCTCAAAGAACATGGTGCTTTCCCTTGATCATAAGGCTAGGGAACAAGCGAGCTGGAAGCTGGAGGTTTCCGAATTGTGATGTTTGAAGCAGGAATGTGTTTTCTTCTGCATTGCACGATTTTAAGAAATGAGTTCTACTGTTTATGATTATGTATGGTGCATTTTTTTATTGATATTGACATAATCAAACCGATTTTAAATGCTGTCCTATTTGTAATTCTCCATTGTTATTGAGTTGGGTTGCGATCTCGATGATCTTTTCTATCCTCACTAATGGCTTTATTTTTTGTGGCACAAATGATACCGTCCCTACTAAAAATCAATAAGGGTGTGGTTTTGAGTGGATTTTCAAAATCATGGTTCTCTCTCGAACAAGTAATTTTGGGAACACTATGTTTTTGCCTTGATTAATACCAGAAGCAAAACACAGCTTGGATATTTATACATAATTTCAATGTTCAAAGAGTTAAACTTACTTTTGATCCCTATAAATTACCTGATTTAAGCCTTAATCCATAAAGTTTAAAAGTTATAGTTTTATTTCCTCAAATTTATTTTATTTAAAACTGTTAATCCTTATAGTTTTAAAAGTATCTAAACCTGATGTTCACATCATTAATTTTGCTTATACATCACTAACTCCATTAATTATGGTGAACTTACTTGACAATTGGATAACATAATATAAAAATAACTTTTGCATGACATGTTGTAATACATTCCTTCCTTAACTTACTTCATCCTATATTAAAGATTAATTATGAACCACTTTAAGTTCTTCCAATGTTTAGAATTAGCTAGCCAAGTGAAATTTTAAAACTTTGTGAAAGTTACCGTTCATCATTACTATTCACTTGGTAATGTTAAATTTATGACCAACTTTAAAAATTAATAACTTATTCTAAAAAAATTGAAATTTAGTGGTTCAAGTTTCTAAATAAAAATTAGTAAGTTCTCTATATGGAAAAAATATCTATTTGTCCACTTTCTTGGCCAATTATTATAAAATAATTCGTGAAAAAACACTATTCATTTAATCAATTCTCATTTTTGCATATTTTCCCCTAATTGTGCATAGTCATAATATTTTGCACAAAACTCCAAATCAAACAAATTTTGACTCATTTTAAAGCTTGCAATGTGAACTATTTTTTTTTTAAATTTCAAAGAAATTAGACCTCATTTACTATATTTCACTACTATTAAAAGTTAAAGTTTGGACAAAGGTGTTAGACCTTTTTGTCACCTTTTTTACATGCTCTTTTCTTAACTTTTCTTACTTGCTTTTCTTCAACACAATTCTGTAACTTTCCTAACATGTTCACACGCTACCATAGGCGGACCTAGGTGGTAACCGGTGGGTTTAGCCGCATCCACTGGCTTCCAAAAAATTAGGTATATATTAGTGTTATGTGATTTATTTTGCACCCACTCATTTACTAATTTTGAACTCACTAAATTTTTATTCAAATTTTTCTCAAAAACATATTAAGAATAACTCTTATTTATCTTGAACCCCCTAAGCAAGGTTCTGAGTCCGCCATTGCATGCAACTAACCATGAATTAAAACTTGTTGAGATTTAACATACACATTTCCAAAATCCAACATAAATCACATGTATAACATGAATAAGTCATTTGCAACTTGAAAATATTCAAGCTTGTTCATGCATCCTTCCACTTGCTCTTGTTCTTATTGTAACCTTGGCTTATATAATGTTAATTTTTGGATAGAAAGATTTTAAAGAAATCTCCATAGCAAAATCACAATCAACTGCATTAACATGCATGATGCATGATTGTCATGTCATTACAAGCTAGCCATGCATATTCTTAAATTGCTAATGCTTAAAAACAAATGTGCACATAATTATAATGTGTCTCAAATAATAGCAACTTGCACATTTTTAGCATACAAACATGGCAACATTCATCAACTACAGCCATGAATAATATTATGGGAAAGGTAACAATTTTGCTACCTCTATTCTTTAACTTTTCCTTGATTTGGGCTTGAACTTGTGAACTTCTTTCTTACTTATCACAATCTCTCCTTTGCAATTTAACTTCCTACATATAATATGATGCAATTGGCATTAACAATAAGTTATCAAAACACATTAGAATTTGTCAAAACTCTTCTTAAATCTTAAGGGCCCTAAAAACTTTAATTTTGCCAAAATTGATTTCAACGTTTTCAAAATTATTTTCCTACTTCTACCCTTACACAATTTTGCATTCTGAATTCAATGGAAGCATAAAAATCAACAAAAACTTATTCCTTCCTCATAAACTCCACCTAGCTAAAATCTAGCAATAAAAAAGGGAAAATTGTGCCTTTTCAACTTCTACCTTCACATATATGCATAATCACATTCCTAAATTTCCATCATTAAACATCGCAAAATTATTCCTTCCCTGCATGAACAATGTCAGCCAGCAGCTCATGAAGACTTCATGCCAAAAGTTTATATACACATCCAAATAACACAAAACAACCATTGATAGGTTCCAAATTATACAGAGTTATTTTTTAACAACTTTTTCATTTAAATCCCTCTCTTTCTCACTTTGCTTCTTCAAAATCAAAATTGTACAGCAGCCCATACACACCATTTCAAACCAAAATAAACTGATTAAATGGAAGACGGGTGGTAAAAACTCAAGAATATGGAAGATTACAAATAAAAACCAATTCCTACCTTAAAGTTTGGATGGATTTTCTCTTCTTTTTCCTCAACTTTGCTCCTCCAAGGTTTCTCCTCCCTTTGGTGCAAGTTTGGCCAACTTTTGGCTCTTTGGAAGCTCTTAGAATACTAAAAAAAATATGCTCATGTGTTGTTTAATTGTGTCATCTATTTGGACTGATAAAATAATTTTACTATGAGATATTTTAACACATGGTTAAAATATCTTTTCTACTCTTCATCTTGTGACTAGAGGGTGAAATGTGGCAGTTCTCAATCACCACAATATGCTTTTATGCAGATGAAGTTACTTTAATTGTTCATAAAGCTACTTTATCAAGCAGGAAATACTTTTTGAGAATTCTCTTATCACTTAACCGATTGAAGATCATAAAAATTTTTCAAAATTGATATATACTTCCATGATTTTTCTTTTCTCATTCTATTTCCAGAATTGTTTTTAATTGATTTTTGATGAAAACCCAAATTCAATGTTTTTCGGGCATTTTTCTTTTTGTTCGTGGAAACGGTTTATGACTTTCTCTTATAAACAATTTTATAAATTACTACAATTTTCAAGTTGTTTTCCCCTCTTCTGAAATCAGATATATGAGACATATGGATATTTTAAATAATTAAATTTAATTATTTATAAAATGACAAATATTAAATAATTTTAAAATTCTCATAAAGGTTATTATTGTCATTCTGACATAAACTAGACTTCAATTACTTATCAGTGAATTTTTCTATATCTTTTGGAACTTTGTAAAACTTTTTAATATTTTGGTCAAACTTTGACCAATATGCCCTTTGACTTTTCTTAATTTACCAAAATGCTTTCAAAATTCCACTTCACTCCCATTTTTAAAATGACTCTTAGGTCTTTGAATTTCCAAAACGACACTTTAGTCCCTTACATTTTAAAAATGACCATTTTACTATGACTTTTTCAATGTTTGGCATAATGTCATTTTTTCCTTCATTTCATTTCCCTTCATCTTCCGAACCCTTAATTAATCTTTAGTCATTAGGTTTAGCAGCTCACAGTTGAATAGACACTTGTGTTTTCGCTCTCTCTAGGAATTCAGAGTGGAAAAATTTGTCAACATAAAATCCTTTCAAGAAGCGAAGCAAGGTTGCGCACACGGGAAGGAGAGATATATGCCACTAAATTTTTCAAAACAAAATTAAAATCTCGAAACTTTTTTTTGTAGTTTTCAAATCTCAATAAAATATGTTTTGAAACAGTATTAAAAACTAATTCAATTCCATTTAAGCTGAACAAGTTTTGTTTTCAAAATTGCATTTTAAAATTAAAAACAAAAAACTTAGAACCACCTCGAACGGACCCTAAGCTTTCGAGTATTCAATGCCCTGGAAAATCTTTTTCCTTGGGCTTTCATTGAAGACACTCTTCTTTCTATGGGTATGGGAGTGAACCTTTGTAATGCAATCATGTCATGCATTACTAATCCTTCCTTATAGGTGTTATAGAATGGTGAAGCCACAGACTCTTTTACTGCTTCCAGGGGCATCCGTCAAGGGGATCCCATATTCCCTTACATCTTCACCCTTTGTATGGAGCGACTTGCCCATGTCATCTAGGATGAAATTGATAAGGGTTCATGGTGGCCGATTCAACTCAGTAAGGGAGGCCCTAGCTCTCTCACTTATTCTTTGTTGATGATCTAATCCTATTTGGAGAAGCCTCCGAGGACCAAGCGGGTGGGATGATGAGGAGTTTAGAGAAGTTTTGTGATGCCTCGGGTCAAAAAATAAATAAAGCCAAGACGAGGGTTTGCTTTTCCAAGAATGTAACTTTTTCCAAAGCCTATGCGTTAAGTCAACACATGGGTATTGGGTTGACAGGAGACCTGGGTAAATACCTAGGAGTCCCCCTCTTGCATAAGAGGGCTTCTTATGTCACGTTTGCTCCAATAGTGGAAAAGACGCAAATGAGACTGGCAGGTTGGAAAAAAGGGAGCTTATCAATGGCTGGCCGAGCCACTCTTATTAAAGCAGTGTTATCTGATATTCCCTCCTATCATATGCAAACTATGCTCCTTCCCAAGGGGCTAATTTGTGAGCTAGAAAGGAAGAGTAGAGGTTTTCTTTGGGGTGATACTGTGGATAACAAGAAGCTTCACTTGTGACCTTATCAATAAAGACAAAAGCGATGGGAGATTGGGGATCAAAGACCTAAGAAGGCATAATGAAGCTTCGTTGGAATCTTATGACAAAAAAAATGCCCTTTTGGTTCGTGTCCTTAGAGCCAAATACAAATATGGTTCAAATTTCATGCCGAAAGTGAAAAAGAAGATGAATGCCTCTCTTACTTGGCAAGGGATCTGTGCTGTTTGGCAGAGTTTCCAACGAGGTATTGGTGTTAAGTTGGGAAATGGAGAGAAAGCTTCCTTCTAGTTCAATAGCTAGGCTGAGATTAACACCCCTCTTATTGATTTGTTCTTAGGATGGGAAACCCTGGTTGATCGCAGCATTACTGTGTCGGAGTTTATTACCCCTTGGGGAGTGGGATCAAATGAAGTTGCATAGGTGCCTTCAACCCATATTGTTGAGCAAATTATGAGTGCACACCCACCTCGTGAGGAGAGAGGAAAGGACAAACACTTGTGAAAACCTGCTTCTGACGGTTGTTTCTCTGTTAGATCTGCTTACCATTTTTTGTCTGCAGGTAATCACCAGCGAGGAGACCCTATCTAGAAGAAGATATGGAGTTGGCCAGTTCCGGATAAGATCAAAGCTTTTATGTGGATTTTTGCCCATGGGAGAACACATATATCACAGCTGCGTGCCAGACTAGGCCTCGCGGAATCAACTAATTGTTCCTTCGGTTGCAATCAAGAGGAAACTCGCATGCACTTGCTTCGAGACTGTACGAATGCTAGGGATCGATGGCTCTCTTTGGTGAATCCCTCCTTATGTGGGGAATTTTTTGCTCTACAAGGAGTGGATTGGCTAAAGTGGAACCTACATGCGCAGGTGGGCAAGGATTTTACTGAGAAGATCCCATAGTGTACTATGTTTGATCACATACTTTGAGATGTTTGGGTTGACCGTTGCAAGAAAGTGTTTGGAGAGGGAGAGAGTTGCGAGCCCACTAGTGTTTAATCCACTTTCCTTAGAATCTGCAACGACCATTCTATCTTGTCAAACTGTAAATTCTATGCAGGTCTTTCCAGTGAACAATAGGAGGACATAACATGAACTTTTGACTTTTGTAAACTAGAGGTTGATGGATCTATGCTCAGATCGGGCCGCAGCGGATGTGGAGGAGTGCTCAGTACAATTGATAATCTTTGGATATGTGGATACAGATACAAACTCTCTATGGTACCCCCAACCATTGCTGAACTTATAGCCATTATCCATGGTTTGCTGATGTGTTGGGCACGCGAGTATAAGAATGTTGAAATAATTTCAGATTGCATTGAGGCTATTAACCTTCTGACCCGTGGGTATGACGTAAGGCACCCTTTTAAAGATACTATTGATAAAGCTCGGATGTTATTAATTAGGAATTGAAATATTGTTTTGCGTCATGTTCTGAGAGATAGGAATATTTTGACAGACAGGTTAGCAAGAATGACTCATGACTTAGTAGAAATTTTTTTATATTTATGAGCAACCACCATCTCCTTTGCTTTAGACGGTGGTGGGAGGATTATTTTACCCTCATTACTGTTTTTTGATTTAGTATTGGATTTCCAATTATATTCAAAATTTTTTTTTTACATATTAGATCACTGATCCAAACGATCTGGGAAGGTCTACCAGAGGGCCTGTGCCTGTTTTGATTTTTGTTTTTAACTATAAATACACAGGCTCGTCGCTCAGTTGCTCATTAGCCATTAGGTTTAGCAGCTCACGGTAGAACGCTCAGGACCACGAGTCACAAATTCACAAGCCACAATCGTTCTTCCAGGTTCCAGCGACCAGCGCCTCTGCTTCCTGTCGTCAAGTCCAGTCGGCAGCCGAGAATCATTCGTCCTGCCGCCTCTGCCTCCTGTCGTCAAGTCTTCCAGGTTCCAGCGCCTCCGTCGATCGGTCTTCTCCGTCACAATCCTTCTTTTAGCTGGTGAATCCCTGACCTTAGCTTCTCCCAAGCTGTTCTCTTTTGCGGTTGGTCCCGGTTGCTGCTTGATACTGTTGTTAATCTCTGGTAAATTAGCTTGCTGCCATATCTCTGGTAAATTTTATATTTAATATTGATTTAAAGTTTGTTGGGTTGTAAAATTGTATGCTGAAAGTTGAGCTTCACATCTCCTCTGCTTGCTCCATCGACTACTTTTGCATGACTGCAATGCATGATTTGAATGATTAAAGCTATTCAGATTGAACTCGAAACTGCTTTCTGTATTCTGGTTGGTGTTGGATTCGTTTTGTTTTGAGTTTGGAGTTTTCACAAGGACTTTGCTGAAACCTGCAATACCTTGCGGGTGCTCTGCAAAATGGACTTCCAAATCCTATACTTGTGTTGCATGGCAGTGCATGTTTAAATGGTATGTAGAATGTAGGATTCAGATATGGGTGATAAAGATGTATCGTGGTAATGGTAGTGATTCTGAGTTTAGTTTTTAATGCTGGTTTCGAAAGATGTATTGTTGGTTTCTGATTGTTATCTATTATTGATGCGTATTCTGGAATATATACTAAGAAGTAGGAAGATTTTATCGACTGCTTATATAAATTTGTATGTATTGTAGCTCGCTGGTTTATGTGATTTTTTTGGGGGTGGTTGGCTGGAATATTTTGTTTACTGTAGTTCACTTTTATATGACTGTTTAAGGTTTTCATCTATCTGGTCCTGGAACTTTGAACAAGGTACAATGGAGGGGAAGATAGACACTGCAGAGAAAAAGGTCAGTTCAGTTCCGTATGATTAGGCCAGGTTGAAGTTAAATTTGGTTGCTATGCTCTTTGTATGGGTGATGATGATGAAGCATGTAGTCAATTACTGCTCAGTTATATAGATTGCTTCTGATTCATTCTTTAGCTTTTGACAAGTATACATCTGCTATTCTGGCTTCTATCATCTCTCATGAAACAGTAAGAGGAAAATTGTATGGAAAAAGGATTACAGTATCAGCATTAGTACATATTGGTTGTCTTATAAAAAAAGTACATATTGGTTTAGGGAGGTCCTTTTTTTTTATATACAAATAACTTATAATTATTTCATCTATGTGGGTAGGTACTGGTTGATATTGTAAAATTGGTACAAAAAAGAGGAATGCAGGGTGCGTTGGGAGACTGGAAAAACTTCTTGATCAGTCACGATAAGAAGTTTGGAGCTCATTTGAGTGATCCAGCAAGGAGGTCCCATGAGACATTGGCTGCGTTTTTAAAGACATTTTCAAAGGAGGGTGATTTAAAGGTGAAGAACTAAGCTAAAGGCCCTTAATAAGTGATGGTCCCTCTCATTTGTTTATACTAACTTTACATGTTACCCTGTGCACAGTTTATTGATACCATCTTGCGACACCATTCTAATCAAGATTTATTTGAGCTATTCAATGATAACTCTCATGACACCCTTGAGCAGGTATGTTTCGTAGTGATTGTTAAATTCAAGATCACACTAATTGTTCCTTTTGAACATTCTTTTCCCAATTGTATTGCTAATGATACTCTCTTTCTTGGCATGGTAAGATTAGTTTTATTTCTCGATCATTCTACTACAATTCTTAACTTCTTTTATTGACAGTGCAGAAGCTTGTTCAAAAAACTTTGCAGCACCCATCGTATCCATTGGATTATACATTTGGAGAACTTGATGAGGTTTGTTGCGATTATCTATGCTCAAACCTGTTAGTCAAGTTATTGATATTTGAAATGTTGATGAACCTTAACTCTTGTTGAATATTTGTATTGCTTAGATGCGAAACTGGTTTGCATTTAAAATTATTTTTAAATGTGTATGTTCAAATCTATAAGTGATATTTACAGCGTGGTTCATAATATAATAAGATTTGGACGTTGAATATGGTGCATGTTGCTAGGTTGATATTTAACTGCTTGTGATTTTATTGCTTGTTCTCGTGCGTAATTGACCCACGACTAGACCAATGGGCAGTAGCTGGTGCAAAACAAATGGGACGAGAACGGGATTAGGAGAAATATTAAGTTATAATCTTAATTAAAATTAAAATACTAATATTATTTAAAATTGTTTTAGTTTAATATATACTTTCGAATTTGTTAATAATTAATATAATATTTCCTAATCTCTGTTCCTCTGTGATTATTTCAATCTTTACTAGTAAGGTTTTATTAATGAGATGAATGAATGGCTGCTCATGGATGATAAGGAAACATAAAGATGCACAACGAAATGTCAAAAACAATTCAATGTATACTCGTTAGGTAGAAATGCAACTTTACGATCACCTTAAATTGTTTTTAGATAAACATTAGAGAGAGCTAGCTTACTATCTGATCAGGTGACAAATTGTAATTTGTATTGTGGATGATGTGCCATTGTCCTTGATTTTTGTGTGGCTATAAATTGATGCATACTGCATCGTTACTTTATGACACTTATCCATTATTTTTCCTGCTTTTGTTTTTGAAATGAAGGACTGGGTGGTTATAAACCTTAAGAAAAAAAATAGGTTGCTGAAATTTACCAAAATGGTTGCTATTGATTGTGAAATGGTTCTCTGTGAGGATGGGACAGAAGCAGTAGTTAGTGTCTGTGTGGTTGACCGCAATTTGAAGGTATTTTATGCCTGTCCCTTCTCTTACTCTCCCTATTTATATGGAAACATGTTTTTGAGATTTCAATATTTTTACTCATGAATTAGTATTTCATTTTTAGAGCTTGACAAGCTGAACTATGCAATAACTTCAGATATTGGCTTTCAGGTTAAACTGAAAAATCTTGTACAACCAAACAAAGCAATTGCTGACTACAGATCAGAGATTACTGGTGTCTATCCTCAGGATCTTGAAGGTGTTACTTGCTCATTGGCTAAGATACAGGTGAGATGATGCTCACTTTTTGCTTTGTCTTTATTATGCTTTAAGTGCTTGATTGACATTACAAGTTTTTGTTAAACAGAAATCGTTGCAGAAGATGTTAGTGGATGGAACAATATTAGTGGGACACAGTTTGCATAATGATCTACGTGGTAAACATCATGATATTTATGTTTGTTTGGCTGTCTCTGAATCTACATTTGAGTTTGGTGTATATTAAGTGGGGTTACCTCTTTGAAATTCTTCTCCTTGGTTACTGAGTTATTGACTAATCTCTTTTGTTGCAGCGCTAAAGTTAGATTACGTTAGAGTGATTGACACATCATATATATTCCAATACTCAGATGGTAATATTCTCAGGAGACCTTCTTTGAATGCTTTATGTAAGGCAAGTATCTAGTATATTTTTCTGTCAATGATACGAGATTGTACTTGCTGATATCTAGTTAATGAAGCAGTATTATGATTTGATAGTTGGTCCACTTTTGTAGGGATTCCCTGTGGTATATGCACCATTGTCTATTTTTGGCCACGCTTATATATTATTTTGAAAATTTTTAGCAAACGTGGATGATGTTAGATTCACATTTAGTCATCAATTGTGTTTGACAGGCTGTGTTAGGTTATGAAGTTCGGAAAAAAGGTGCTCCACATAATTGTCTTGATGATGCAATGGCAGCAATGAAGCTTGTTCTTGCTAAGATAGAACAAGGTGTTGATAATGCAATTCCCTTGGCTCAAGAGCCTGTAAGTCTTTGTGCATTAACTTTGCTATACTGATCTTATTGTTGGTTGTAACTTATAGTTTCTATTATCTTATGTTTTTTCAGGTTCCTGCAAGCGAAATGGCTAAGCTTCTTGTTCACAGGATATTGTCTATGATTAATAGTGAAGAACTGTATAAAGTTGTTCCTGGGGATTTCAGTTTAGATCTGAGGGTAGATTTTGTCCTCTAAATGTCTCTGCTTTTTGATGGAAGGGCTTGACTAATAATTATCAGAATAAAAATGTGTTTTTAATGTTTTTTATCTGGCAGCATTTTGATTATCACATCAGTATGGTACTTTTTTATCAGCCTTTTGATTTATTGTCATGTCTTGTGAATTCTGTTGCAGCCGCCTAAAGGGGATAAGTATTCTGCCTTTGCCATCTTCGAGAATCCACAAGAGGCCCATGAAGCCTTTGAAAGTCTCCAAGGCATCCAAGAAACGGTACACAGTTTTCACTGAGTATTTGCTTTTTGTTAAGGGAAACTAATGCTAAACCGTGGTATGCATTTTAAAGCATCAATGGATTTGTTGGAAGTCCTCTCTTTTATTTTCAAACGCCTGATTTATTTCTTTTTTTCCCATTAATTTTTATAAATCTTTTAAAGCTTGTTCATAAAAGAACATATTTGTATGGGTACAGTGAATTGACATTGCGGTTTCTGCTTGCTTTGTCATGGAAGCTGTGCTAGTGCAACATCATTTTGGACTAACGTTATGCATGTGATTATTATTTATTGACAGGATTCAGCTGGACGTCCACAGAAGCTTGTCACCTTCCGGAGCAGTACAGGTGCGAAAACCAGTATATGTGTTCGGAAAATGACATCTGATGGCCCCCGTGTCTCCAAGAGAGCTTTGGAAGCAGGCGAAATATCGAAGTTGAAGAAAGCGAAGATAGAGCCTGAGATTGAAGGGAATGCCGTGACCATCTCTAACGAGTGTGACACTCACCTGAATGAGATCGAAGCACTAAATCGACGGCTGAAAGAAAAGGATTTGGAGATCGAATCGCTGAAACAACAGCTGAAACAAAAAGGAGAAATTGATTTGGAGAATGAATCGCAGAGGCAACAGCTGAAACAAAAAGATTTAGAAATCTCCGTATTGAACAAAATGGTCTCCTCCTTGAAACAGAAATTGGGGAAATGATACGGCCTTGAGATGAAACGTTTGTCTTTGGAAGACAAGCAGGTTCTTCCTTGAAATTTTGGTATTAAGGTTTTGTATCAAGTTGAAATACGGATGTCTTCGTCCATTCTTTTATTTGCGATTCTGATTTATAGCTTTAACACATGCAAACGAAAATGAGACTACAACTTTGAACATATCTTTCTAGCACCCGGAAGATGACAAGTAAATAGCGCAAACGCGAATCATGTGAATGCACTTCTAGGATTTGAGTGGATTTTCAAAATTACGTCTCTCTCGAATAAGTAATTTTGGGAACACTAGATATATTTCTCTGCCTTGAGTAATACCAAAACAAGCATAGCTTTTATGTATGTGTGTATAATTTCAATGTTTAAATTTTCTTCAATGTCCGATTATAAGGCGATTGATGAATCGCAACTTCCTCCTTTTAAAGCTGAATGAATTTGTGGCATGAAGCAACTCAAAACTTGGGCTACAGTTGTCTAAAATTTTGAGGGCATCAATAGAATGAACGAGTCCCCAAAATCTGCAACCGCCATATTAGAATTGATTTAGCGCGTCTTATGGAGATAAAATGAATGAAGCTGCAATAAATAATAGAGTACACCGTCTGATTAGTGCTGTTTTCTTATGTTGGTAGGTCCACTCTAGGGTGATCAGATCGTGAAATTTGTGGTTCGTTGAGGATGAGCTTTAGGAAAATACTAGAGCATGACAAGTTTTTGGTGAAACTTCCTCGTTAATCATTTCAACGAGACTCAAAATTGGTTGAAGAATCCCAATAAGGTTAATCTTCTTAATTCTCCCAGTTCTCTCGGCTTTTTTTTGGTGATGCATCTCAAATACTTGAAATGACTGAGGAGGGGAAATGGAATCTATTCATGAGGGCTACCTGCTGAAAGCAGCGGTAGAGTGGGAACATGAAGTCACTGGAGCTTTCTTAAACATTCATTTCTTATACCAATTAATTGTGTTGTTATTTTGGGAGCAGGGTATTCAAAAAGTTCAATTTTGTGGGAATGTGGGTCTTGATCCACACTTGATGAACTGAACAATTTGATTAGGTTATTTGCTTGATCGAATATTATACAAGTTAATGCAATTTAATTTATAATGATCTATGTATTTATATAGGAAATTTAGTCTTAGGTCCCAAATAAACAAGTTATTTAACGAATGGTCACATGAAGGAAAATATTTAATGAGAGGTCTCAATTGACAACATGAGGTCCATGTATTGACAGCATCAGCGCTGTGTTGACAACACCTCATATTGTCAATGTGACCTCTCATTAAATATTTTCCTCCATGAGACCATTCCTTAAATAACTTGCTTATTTGGGACCTCAGACTAAATTTCCCTATTATATATTAGATTATAACAATAGTGCAACATCATTACTATTGATCTTGTGGTTAACTGTGACTTACAGTTATGCAATTGTCTTATGCTTTTTGAGTTAAAGGGCAAATTTGCTCTGGAAGTATTCATGAAATTGCATTGGGTATTCGGAAGTTTCTTAAAGGATAATGTTGTTGCAGAAGTGTTAAAAACGGGGTAATGTTACAATATTCGTTAAGTAACGGAGAGACGTGATGTTTTATTCTCTGATCACTGAGGTGCTCTCTCCTAATGGCACTTCTCTCTCTTTCACACACACAAACTTTCAATGGAGTAACAACTGATGTCGCATGCTGGGAAAACTTCTTGGACCTTGGAGTAATTTGACCTCTCTCTTTATCCTCTCCTCTCTCCTCCATTACTTAGAAATTTTTCTGGTCAACCAAGACCGATTCTCCATTAACAATTAACACGAGTTGGGAGAGCGCATTGTTCATCTTCTTCGAAGAGCTTTAGAGAAGGCATCGACAAGCTTGAAGAAAGAAGGTGAACAAAGAACCAGAAGGCGTTGCGGTCGTCGACGAACCAGAATATTTATTTGGCAGAATTTAGGTCATTATATTAGTATGGTACTTTTTATCAACCTTTTGAGATTTTGTTGTGACTTGTGCATTCTATGTAGCCGGCGAAAGGGGACAAATATTCTGCCTTTGCCATCTTCAAGAATCCGCAAGAGGCCTTTGAACGTCTCCAAGGCAACCAACAAAAGGTACACGAAGTTCTATTCAGCATGTGTCCCTTCTGGTCAGTGGAAGGTAATGCTCAACCATGGTATGCAATTCAATGCGTTTGTTGGACGTTCTCTTTTTCATTTTCCAAAACCTGATTCATTTCCTTCTTTGTTCATTAGTTTTTATATCTTTTAGGGTTAAGGTTTATTTTTGTCTCAAAAGCTTTTACCTGAACTCTGCACTCAGAAATTTTTTTTTTTGGATCCAATTTTGCTTTAGAAGTTGAACATAAGAGGAAAGGGATTGAGTAGATGAAGGAGTGATGATAAGGTTCCAGGAAGAGGAGGTGATGCATCGAAAGGCAGGACGGTGAAGGAGTGGAAGAAAGGATGAAGATGCTATGTAGCATATCACGTGGACTAATACATGGTATTATGTCCTATATAATGGAGCCATCTTAGCATAAATTGGGTGAAGTAACTGTTGACTATTTGAGCTGTTAATTTTGGGGCAAATTTACCAAGTTTTTAAACTTTCATAGTAAAATTGAATTTGAAAGAACTTTCGGGTAATGAGTGTTTCTGAAGAAAAATTTCCGAGGTGAAAATAGAGCCTGACTCTATCTTTTAAAGCTTGTGCATTATAAACAACTTGTTTATATGGACAAGAAACTCAGTGTGAATTGACGTTGCTGTTAATGCATGCTTGTCATAAAAGCTATGCTAGTGCAACATCTTTTTGGACCAATATTATGCTTCTAATTATTGTTTATTGACAGGATTCAACTGGACGCCCACAGAAGCTTGTCGTATTCCAGTGCAGTTCAGGTGTGAGAACCAGTGTGTATGTTCGGAAAATGGCAGCTGATGGCCCCCATGATTCTAAGAGAGCTTTAGACGCGGACGAAATGACAATGTCGAAGAAAGCGAAGATGGATCCTGAAATTGAAGGGGATGCCAGACCCTAGAGCAGTGGAGGCAGGTTTTTTATCTTCCAGTGATAACAAATTTGTTAGTATAGATAATTTGAGTGGATTCAAATCTTAAAATTCAATGTGTGCATAATAAAAATTTAATAATTATTTACATGTAAACCAAAAATAGAATGGGGGCAATTGCCCACCCTCAATATCAAGTGGCTCCTCCACTGGCCACGACCATCTCCAACAGAAGGATTTGAAAATCTCCTCATTCAATAAAACGGCATCCTCCTTGAACAAGAAATTAAACAAATGATACGGCCTCAAAATGAAACTTGTTTACTTAAAATTTAGTTGGAAGATGCTCTGATCTTAAGGAGAGTACAAGCTGAAATCACAAGGATCACCAAATGTGGATTACGAAAAACATGCGTGTTCTGCCCATAAATTTTTTTATATAAAAATTGCTATTCTGTTTATTTACCAAAAAAAATGCTATTCTGATTTGCGGCATTAACATACTCATGTAAATTAAAGACGAGACTATGACGATATCTTATGAGGATAAGCTATAGCCCACACGGAAATTAACTCGTGACTTAAACGGTAAAAGTGAATTATGTAACAGCACAAAAATTGGTCAACAATGACAAGTAAACTGTAATGAATATCGTAATGTCCAACTCCAATGCATTTGCCAAGTATGATTTTTTTTTTTTGACAGTGCAACTATATGCAAAACCCTGATTAATTTCGAACACGAATTAATCTGTCATCGTCTCAGTCGCTTTCAAAATCTTCATCATCTCCAAAAGAAAAAACTGAAGCATCGGCTGCCATGGCCTTGATCTCACTTGCCCCGTCATACTCCTTTCTAGGGGTCCTGGGAGTTTTCTGGAATTTCGGATTATCTGATACTTCCTCAGAAGCATTATTTTGTGTACGTTCTTGCTGCTGAAGTGACAGCTGCTCTGCCCCTGAGGTCAAGGCTCCAACATGGTCTTTAGTGGCATCGGATACTTGATGACTTTCCCCATGTCTCAAATCAGATGCAGCTTTAGATTCCCTGCTCTTTGAACCTTGTGTTTCCTCTCCCTCACTGTCGGAGAACACATCATCATCCCCTTTTGTAGGAACCTTACTCTTTCTTGAATCAGAAGCAAGCCTCCCATCTGAGGCTGTGGCATTGCCTGTGTTACCACTGGATCCTTTGCCGGCGGGATTGGCTTTTGTCCAAGCAGGTAGGTTTCCGTTATAATCTGCCAGTACTAGTTCGACCTGAAATCCTGGAGCAGGGATCTTTCTCTGAATGACATGGTAACAGTTCATTTTGGGTTAAATAAATATTTGCCAAGCAAAGAAATAACCAGCAGATGTAAATGTGAAAGAAAATTGCCTTATACCTTGTCAAAACCATCAAGATCCGAGGCGTCCAAGATTATTCTGTTTTCTATCATGGTTGTATTTAACCAACTGCCAGAAAAAGATACATTTAAAAGACTGCTATTCTATGTCATGAAAAAAAAAATTTCATATCCGGCTTGAAAGAGAGAAATAACATTTGTCCATCATTCACAAGTAATTCGGAGAGGCAGAGGCTAAGAAAATGGGGGGACAAGAGAAGTAGGAGCACTGTACAAACCAGTAGAAATCTCCCTGTCCATCATTAAAATGAATTTTGAAGTCACCAGCCAACTCCGTTAGACCAGGCTCCCCAGGTAATGCAAAGACCACAATTCCTTTCTTCAGAGTACTGATCCAAAAATCTTCCGGCTATAGATGAGTTAGAGAGAACATTCAAGAATTGGATTATTGCATAATCCATCAATATTTGTTTTTTTGGACTTTTTTTTTGGAGGGGGCGGGGGCGGTTATCTAATAAAATCTGTAATCCAGAATAACAGGCTTACCATCAGATCCTTTGTTTTTGGATGCTTTTTTGTGGTGAAAAGAATTCCTGAGGATTAGTGAAGGAATCAGTCCCTTGAAGCTAAGAACTTGGGTTTATAACAACTTGACAAATGACATTTCATCAAGAGAAGCGCAAACTTGCGTCCGCAGTAGTAGGAATGCATGTCAATTGCATTAATGTATAACAATTCCGAATTGAAAGGTGCAGGTCCATTCAAGCACTACGTTAAGCATATGTTCAATTTCTAGGTAGAATAACAAAACAACATGATACAGATACATGGCAAAACCCTTAAAAAAAAACATGACCAAATACTCCTCAATTCATTCACACCATTACATCCAATAGATGTGTCGGTGGGTTGCCTGATAAACTTTGGTCAAATTCCCTAAGCACCCCATATATTCCCATTCCCTAACTATCCCCACCCTTGATTTGATGTGACACAATACCTCAACATGGACTTGAAGCTTTTTAAATTCATAGGTTACATGCACATTAGTTAGGGTTCTAATGCATGATTTGTCCACCAGGTCATTCAAAGTTTAGCGTGAAGAGAAAAGATTGACCCGTGATAAATTCAATTTATGATTCTCCTAAGATTGTACTATCAAGTTTCAAAAGGAAAAGTGAACTGAAAAAGGGATTAAAGCTAAAGAAAAACTCATGCTATTCATTTTCTGTACTCTCTGTCGTTTATGCTTTGTTAAGCATAATATTCCTTAACATCTATTTGAAATCTGGTTTATATACTTTACGCTTTGATGGAGTTCAAATGTGAGATAGGTTTCCATAGACTGATCTTCCGAAGATAGATCCTGAGCATGACAAAGAATCACATGGAAAGAATGTTATAGATACAACTACTTACCATTATGATCGGAAATCATAATGGAAGGCCTAATCCAATAAGGGCATTTGTGAAGCCGAAATCCTCTAAGCATGCACCTGTAACATTTCAAGGTAAGAAACCAGAAACCTTTTTTCTGACTTTGGTACATTGGGGGAAGTACATCTTACCTCCGTCCAAGCTGAACTTCTCCTTTCAAGTATGTTAAAGTCCGTTCAAAGTATTTGACATACCTCTAAAAAAAACCACAGCAACATTTAATTTCAGGAGAGAGAAAAATGTCTAGAAGATAACGTCTTAAACAAAATACTAAACTTTTAAAATAACAACAACTGACAATTTGACTAGGGAGAACTAGAGCTTTCCCATCAATGCATCTTTTCTGGTTAAAGCAATTAATAGCCTCCTCAGCAGTTGGAAAGAACTGCAAAATTGTTGCTGACGTTATTGATAATCAATAAACACAATAGACAGAAAACAGTGTAGCCAGAAAAAAAGACTCCTAATCTTTTGAGGCATATAATCAAAACTTGCCTTAAGAAACAAAAGAAGACTACAAATCATCACCCCCGTCCTCCCCATGCCAGCTTTGCAATGAACAACTACCACATTTTGAATATCCTCCTTTAACCATGAATATGCACTTATACAAAATGATGCTATAAGTTCAATAGGAGGGCAATTATGATCATCAAATGGGAAACTTGCAGCCTGAAAACAAAGTCAAGAGATTAATATAGCAAGCACAGGTCTTATCACTAGACTTTGATGTACCATAAATGGCTCAATCAGAAGTATAAAAATATTGTCTGTATATTTGACCATTTATTATATTGGATGTTGCACAAAATGATTCCAGAGACAGGGAAATTCACAGACAAACTGAATTAAAAATACGGGATGCCCAGACAAAGTTTATCATTTTTATGGGCAAAATTGTGTCTAATTAAATACTAGTCTATTGATATTATGACTAAAACCTGAACATGCATGTACTCAACTATTGAATTTGGAACTTCTGGTCTTTATTCTGAAATAAATAAGCAGAAAGAAAGAAATCAAACCCTGGAACTTGATATTGTGTACAAGGAAGAAGAATGTGTGCTTTATGCAGTAGACAAGAAAGTTTAAATGATAGGTCTCAGAAATCTCACACATATCCAGATCCAATGGCTAGGTTGTCACTTACACACACACCCTAAGAAATCAATTAGAGGGCTAAAATTAAAATAAAGATGGAATCATTCGCTAAAAATAAAGATATAAAGATGGAATCATACCTTCCCCTTGAACAATGATGCATCATACAACCTCTCTGAGCAAAGATTGTATACTTTGTACTTTCCCTGCACGAATCAAAGAAAAAAATGAGGCGCTAAAGCTAAGCGAAATGTGAAAACGAGTTTTCAGAAGACTAGACCAGACTCTTTCTAGATACAAGTGCCACGGAAAGTAAAGAGTAAATGATTTTGCAGGTTATAAATGCTGCCAAAAGTCGAATTTAGTGCCATGAATCTTTCTAAAACCTTGTTTCTATTACTGGACATTCTTTTTCCTCTGGAGACTCTATCAAGAAGTTCCGATTGAAAATTTGTCATGAACACAATTTAGGCCAAAACTATTAAGCAATGCAACGTTTCAAATGAATGAAATATAATTTTAGGGGGATATTATTGATTGCCATGGAATGGAAATCTTCACTGCAGGTAAGAATGCAGTGCAAAATCATTAAAATAAATACTACGTATAACGCAATTTTTTAAATTAGTCATTGCAATCAATTTTCACAAATTCATTGCATAATCTTGATTTCAACATTCACATTGCATTTTAAGAAATTGATTTTCAGATATCATAATTGTTGTGCGAAGCAAAAGTTTCTATCTGAATAATTTAGAAGAGAAGAATAATATTTTAAAAAGCCCACTTCACTACCCCTGGACCCTTCATGCACTAACAAAATCAATTGAAGTTCAACATATTAGATTGAATTAGCTAAAGGATGAAGTACCCAAAAGTTGTCTAGAATCCATAAATATCAAACATTTAATTATTTTGTTGCCGGGTGAATGGAATAAGCAGACATTAAGACCTCACTATTGATGCAGATATATGTTACCTCATGACGAGTCTCGAGAAATCTAATCACTTCTTCCATGTGATTGCGATAGAAACCCTGTTCCAGAGCTCTCCTTTACCATACATTGAATGCAACCAAGCCAAGAGAACTGAACATTGAATGCAAGACAATATATAAATATATATAGATATACCTCAATATATCCGAAAACTCCAGAGCTGGAATCACCAGCTGGAAATCCCATAGCGATTATATTTTCAGTAATGTATGCCAGATCCAAATCGAAGTCTTCATCCTATTATAAAGATCGAAGAATAAGAGACATATTTCAGTTGAAAATGATATCACACATCTAAGTCAGTTTTACCAAAAACTTGAAATATCAATTCATTATAAGTTGAGATTTCATTTAGAACAGAACTCAAAAGATTCAATACAATGCTGATAGTTGGTATCCCATAGAGTATCACATATACTATAGTATTAATGGAATTGAGTTAATACCTAAGCAAGACAAATCTCAATTTTTCAATAATCAATCACAATGTGGCAATCTCTGCCATGAATCCGTGACACTTGCGCATAGGAAAATCAACACATTCTGTGTTCATGAGAATAAAAGAGGAAAGCTTCGCTCCATTATCAGGATGTGATTAATCTACATAAAACTTTTAGTGAACAGGTGCTCTGCTGCCAATATTTTGTGTCTCTAGTTTATACAGAACACTAAAATTAGATATGAGATACTTCTCTTGAGCATAACTCATATCCATGCCCATGCAGAAACAATTAACATGTCAAAGTTTTGATGTATTGTATATCTTATATGATTGAAAATCAGCATGCTACTGCTAATACCAAATTACCGATAAGCGAGAATAAAATTCAGTATAATCAACCTGATTAGGTAGTCAAGGCATGTTTAATCAAAGAACATTCATAGGTATTAGTTAAGTATTTTCAAAAGCTGTAAAAATTATTGTGAGAACCCAAGAGTAGTGCAAGCAAGAAGCAAGAAAACGATCTGACTTTTTTGCATAGCGTGCATAATTAAAAGAAGACAAAAGCATGCCAAAGTTAACCGCACTAGAAATAAGATTGGTAAATAACAAGCTTGGATAATGAAGCTTAAGGTCTTCAATCAGTACAATCGAGACTAAATAATCAGAAATTAGAAACCATAAAAATAAACCCAACCAATGAACGAGCAGAGCACTAGAGCATATGAATTGAGACAAAAATGATCGAAGGTGCTAATGATGCTTATAAAATATTCCATACTAATGATGTAAAATATATGGGATTCAATTGAAATAAGGGAAGCAAGGATGTCCAGCATTTTCCTGAGGGCACAAGTTGTCCAAGAAAAAATTTTGCAGCAAGTTTACCCACAAAGGAGCGCCAGAGATATTGAATAATAGGATATTTTAACCATGGAAATAATATAGAAACGATCAAATCAGGCATAAAGATGCTTTGACAACTGACCTGGTATCTACGTTTATTTTGAGAGACCATATGGCGTGCCCTCACCTGCATCTTCTTTACTGCAGTCTTTGATGAGTCAACTAACCCTTTGGTGAATGATTCAATTAAATTAGGCTTCTCAGCTTCTGAATTGACATGAGCAGTCTCATTTCGAACAGAAGGAATTGATAGCATTCGTCCAAGCCCACTAGTAAGGAAAGAAAAATTCGGCATCCCAGTATCTCCAGTCCGGGAGTTCTCTTGTCTTACTCCAAAGGACTGTGAAAATTTCACATTCGTCACCGACGACGAAATGTCAGTAGCCGATGATGAGGGTGCAGGGTTACGTGCATTTTCATTTAGTCCAGAAACATTGGTGGAATGATGGTTAATATTGGGAGCTGAATTGGTAGGTTGAGATGATGAATCAGCAGATGCTGGCTCCATGAGTCACCCGATGCTGGTATGGAAAGCGGTGCAAATTAGAGTTGGATCGCAACAGAAATGGCTGGCAGTTTAAGCAACTGGAACAATTAACTAACCGACAACTATAAAAGAAGACAGACAGTGCAGACCAGTGACATTACACGATGAATGCAAACGTAAATCTATAACGGCAGAAACTACGACAATCTTCACAAAATGCACCATCAACTTCTAATAATCTAATCTACCATTACCGAACCTGGACAGCACAATTTTCAGATAAAATTTCTTCACAAATTTCATAAACAGATCCTGACTGCCATTATTTTATAAGCTAGTTAATTTCATTCCAAGTTATAACTCAACTCGCATTAGTCATGAATGCTCGCACTTGAAACGGGCAGTTACGTCACTGTTTCTAATGAACAAAAAGGGATCTGTAAAAAGATGCTTGAATGATACAGAATTGGATACATTCGTGTTATACACGAAAATGCGCGCGCATATGTCCATATAAACTTTACACACGTATTTCTGAGATGCCGGCTGAGTGAATTGCTTGCAGGTGAAGACGAACGAGTCGATCTATCTTGCACAAACTATAAGGATATAAACAGATTCGTAAATGCGGATCATAGGATTAGGAGCTTGTGAATTAGATACCAGCACGTTGCCAGCGAAGAGCGTCGAAGGCTAGCAATAATTCAAACTTCTGCAATTTGAAGATGAAATGTGATGATTTGCTTAAACTGGGTTGTCCTGTGGTTACTCGGGCTGAGCTCCGACCTCAAAGCGAACAGTTGATGAAAGCTACAGATAAACACGACGTCCCTCCCTCCCTGACATATCATTAGTTCATTACTTCCTTTTTAATAAAAGTCAATTTTCTGTCATTAGAAAAGTTAATACGTTTTCAAATTATTCATTTTCTTATATGAGAATATCAGAATATAATCAATATATGATAAATTAAAATTATATAGTTATATAATTATCTGTATAAACTGTTCATTTGCTACATTTTTCAATTCTTTATTACTCGTATTTCAGCCATGTGGAATTTTAATGGAATCCCAACATCTTTTTTTTTTATCTTTCATTTTGAGTGATGTCCAACATGTGCGCTTTTAATCTAAATATAAAATTAAGATAAAATGCTTAATTATTTTTTATTTTTAGGAGCTATTGTCTTTTGGGATTTTGGTAAATTAAAATATTTGTTTGTTGGAAGAAATTTTGCCTAAAAGTAGACATATTCAAACTTTATTTTAATAGTTTAGAGGGATTAACCATTTTTATTAGATCCAATTCATGGCTTAAGGTGCTTGAAAAGAAATGGCATTAGCCAGAAAATTTCATCTTATTTGTTTTGGATCAAGATGTATTTACTCTCTATTAACAAAAAAAAAACAAGAAGAAGATTGTACCCTCTGAAAAGTAATATTGTCCGTAAGTTTTCTAAATAAAAAATTTACCACATCAATTTTTTACAATCAAAATTCATTTTTAAATTATTAGTGGCACTATTGTTTAATTTTAAAATTTTTAGAGTAACGTTACTTCTAACAAAAATGTTTACGGTAAATTTGGATTTTAAGTTAATGTCAAACTATAATATTTTTTTATATTAAAATTTTAGGCAGGGGGTTGGACTCACCCACAAGTCAAGGGCAGGATGAAATCTCCCTTCCTCTTAGGTCATACCAATATCAAACTATAATATTTAATTATTCTTCAAATGTCGTTTGGGTATAACAGTTGATGGGCTGAAGTAGGCCCACGGTTCAAAGAAACTCAGTCGAGCGGGGACTAACTAGCCCAGGAACTTGGGAGAATCAAAGCCCATATAAGACCCATTAGGCCAGGCATTTTTTGCAAGAGGAAAAGGCAACCTTTTTCAGTCCAAACACAAGCTATCTTAGAGGTTATTTGATTTCACTCTTTTTTGAAAAAGTTATTTTGGATTCAAAATATAGATATTGAAAAAATTATTTTTTTATCAAATCACACACTCGCTCCTAATAAATTTTCTCTTTCCTACCTTTTCTTTTTTCTTTTTCATTTTCTCTACATATTTTTTCCTAAAATAATTAAAATTTATTCTGTAAAATCAAATTTAGCTTCAAAATCTCTAAAAACTATTATTAAAAGGATTTTTAAATGAGCCAAGTTAAAGCGAGGCATTGCAACCCAGTCACCCATCACGGTCTGTCTTCTCTTATCAATTTATCACGGTCTATCTTCTCTTATCTATAAATTGATTATTTTTTATTTTATCATTTTATTTGTTCTAGTAAAATTTTCACAATATCTAAATCTAAGTATATATTTACTAGCATCATACTCTTTTAAATTATTTTTATCAAAACTTGATTCTTAAATATTTATCTAAATAATTTTTTATTTCACAAAAATCACTTATATTAATTATAATACAAATATAAATAAAATTAATAGTAAAATTACTTTAACTTATCAAAAATGTTAAAAAAAAAAAATCTCTGGACTGGCCGTATTTTTCCAACACCGGCGTAAATAGGCTTGTCACTTCTACTGTACTTTCATTTTCTAAAAATTACTCCATCATAAATTACTCCAACTATCACTTGCGAAAATAGGCCATATTTTTATTAGAAGAATCAGACCGTTACGATAAACCATGTGCGATTCGTGACCGGGAACGGTGGGATCTCCCAGATGTGCCATCATCGATAGTTTCATTTATAGACAGGAACCGAAGGTCGGAAGGGAGGAGGAGGAGACGGGTAAAGAAGCGCCTCCCATTTTCTTTCAAAACATCTACTACAAATGGAAGCGGGAGCAGCAGCCGCCGCCGCCGCCGCCGCCGCCGCCGCCGCCGACAATGATCTTCCTATGACAGCTGCCGTTTCGCGGTGGAAATTCACCGTGTCTCGGAAGTATCAGCATCTGCTCGACAAAGCGACACCACATGTCCTTCGCCGTTGGATCGCTTGCTTAGTCGTTGTCTTAATCTACGTCCTCCGCGTCTACTTCGTCCAAGGGTTCTACATCATCTCCTATGGTCTAGGCATTTACATCCTCAACCTTCTCATCGGTTTTCTCTCCCCTCAGGTTGACCCTGAGATCCAGCAAATCTCTGAAGGTCCATCCCTTCCCACCAGGGGATCGGATGAATTCCGTCCTTTCGTTCGCCGGCTCCCGGAGTTTAAGTTCTGGTACCTTTTAGTACCTTCTCTCTTTCTCCTTCAATTCGCCTTGTGGTTTCGATTGCTGTTTGACATTCATGATTGATTGTTTTGGGGTTTCTGAATGCTTACTTGGAATGATTCTCAGCCAGCTTCTTTCTTGATGTACTTATGGAACATTGTTCTGTGCTTGCGCTTTGTGTATAGAACCAGTTGATGTATAAAATTCTTTGTTAGGGTTTTTTACCAGTACAATTAAGGGGTCGTGTTTGGTATGAGCTTCACTTGGAAGTCTGAGTGTAGTGGTTCAAATTGAAAATTGAGGGTTGAGACATTTGAGGACTGGGATATTGCTTCTATTAATTTAGTTTGTGATGAGCTCCTTACCGTTAGCCAAAAGAAACAAAAAGTGACGAGTTCCTGACGCGAAGTTTGGAACGACAAAGCAATTGGGGAAATCAGGTTATCATGTGGATCTATGTGCTTCGCCTGTAAGCCTGACTGGTTTATATCTTCTTTCACATCACCACACACGTGACATGAAGATCAGCGCAATGGAGCTTTATCATATCTTCAGTGGGAACTTTTATTCTTGGTTATTAATGTGCTATTTATGGTATAATTTGAAGTTAGGTCCTGTGAAAAGGCCCGTGGAAAAATTCGTGTGTTGATTACTAATGTTTCGTGTACTGAAGCTGTTTAATTTTCGTTTGTGGCAGGTACTCGATCACGAAGGCGTTTTGCATTGCGTTTGTGATGACCTTTTTTAGTGCATTTGATGTACCGGTGTTTTGGCCAATTCTTCTCTTCTACTGGGTAGTCCTATTCTCCCTTACCATGAGGAAACAAATATCTCACATGATCAAATATAGATATGTGCCATTCACTTTTGGAAAACAGGTAAGTTGTTT
>JANTPZ010006394.1:0-18539 GCA_025593235.1 Vachellia pachyceras | reverse complement strand
GAGTTGGTGCAAAATAAATCAAATAGTACTAATGTATACATAATTTTCTGAAAATTAGGCCGTGCAGCTGAACAAACTCAATTACAAGTAGGTCCGCCTATGGCATCTAGGGAAAGAGGTTGGTACATTGTAACGTAGATAATTAAGATTTAAATCTTTATAAAGAGAGGTGCTCACATTTTATAATTGATAATATCATGAATATGATTGTATCTTATAAGATAATACATGTATCTAAAAAAATTAAATAATCTGTCACTCACAATTTTGATGGCAAATCAGCACCTCCCTTGTGTAAATTATCACAACACGGTTTTTTCAATCTATAATAATTAAATAGAAGACCTGATTAAGAATGTTGAATTTCGATGGATATCACTATAACTTATTATTGGATTCTTCTAGATCTCATCACAACTTTTCGATGGTTGAAAAGACATATTGTTGGTGATCCATTATTACAAATCAAGACTAATATTTGATGAATTAAAAAAATCAAGCAATTCAGTCTGAAAATACATTTTAAAACAAAAACACTCAATATTAAAGAAAAAGTCATTTTCATTATTTCACCACAACCAAACACGCGTTTTAAGTAAATATTCAGAGTTATATTTAAAACCAAACTGAAGCCAAACTAAGATGGGAGGGACTCCCTCAACAAGTTAAGATTTAGAGTTAGTCAACTAATTAATTAAGGGTGTTATCACCTGAAAAAAATTAGAAAAAAATTAGGGAGAATTGCATTTAGGTCTCACGATAGCGAATTAATTACTTTAAATTTTCAAGAGGTTGTTAATAACATGTCGAGGAGCACCATTAACAAGTGAAGCAGTTACCATTAACAACCTCTTGAGACTTTAGAGTAATTAATTTGTAGTGTGGGGCTTTAAAGTAATTCTCCAGAAAAAAATAATTAAGGGCGCCATCACATGATTCAACTTGTCCCAAACTTGGGTTTAGCAAGTGGATGATTGATGTTGTCTTAGAAGTTGGGCCGACCAATTGGACCCTCGGCCCAACATAGAAAAAAATTAAAGCAATTTACACTGAACCAATTTACTTAAAGATGAGGATTCGCCAACAACTTAAGATTGAAAACATATGGCGTTGCGTATCTCTGGAAGGCAGTCACCTATGGTTCCTTCATCCTCTGAGGAGGATGATCTCTTAGCACGTAGCTCAAAGAAGGTAAAGAACGATAACAAGACATCAGGAGGAGATGTTTTACAGGGTCATTGGCCGGCTCTGGGAAGTATGCATGTGGCATATAAAGAGGGGGACCTTCCTTTTTGGATAAATTGAAAGGTGTTACGAGAGAAGAGGAGAATATGAACCATTCATAAGATGGAGCCCTATCAGACGACTCTATGTCTGAGGAGAACCAGAATAGTAAAGAAGCAGACAACGAAGAGCCATTGTGTGTAACTGTTGAAGATCCTCACAGGAACTTTCCGACTTTTTCCTTCTTAGAGAAAATGAAGAATAAGCTTTATAAACCTTGGAAAACAGCGGTTATCGTTAAACTCCTTGGAAGACAGATTGGATATAAAGCATTATTCCAGAGGCTTCAAACCATATGGGCAAAGAGAGGAATACTCAGCGTGATCAACGTAGGACACGGGTATTTTGTTGTTAAATTTACTAACAAAGAAGATTTCCTGAATGCAATGACTGGAGGCCCGTGGATGATCTTTGATCACTATCTTACGGTGCAACCGTGGGAACCTGGTTTTAAGCCACATAAAGCTACGATAAACAGGGTCGCTGTATGGGTGAGGATTCCTAAGGTTCCTATGGAATACTACGATGAGGAAGCCTTAACGTATATCGGAAATAGGATTGGAATAACTCTAAAAGTTGATATGAACACATCATGTTAGTTGAGGGGTCACTTTGCTAGAATTTGCGTTCTGGTTGAGCTTGGGAAACAACTTATGGCTGGTTTTAACCTAGACGGTGAGGAACATTACTTGGAGTATGAGGGTCTCCACATGCTATGCACCAAATGTGGCATCTACGGGCACAGACAGGAGGTGTGTACAGCCTCAAAAGTTCCGGAGAATGCAGAGGAGGATAAAAGGAAATAAGACAGTATGGGGTATAAGGATAAAGAAGGTCAGGGTCAGACGCCGGCGATCGAACAGTGGAAAGTAGTTGAGAAACGGCGATTCCGGAAAGCGAGGGAGGCTAGCGGAGCTCAGCCAGCTCGGACGGGATTAGGATCGAGGTTTAACGTATTAGATGACGTGGCCATGGTTAATAAAGTTAATGGGAATGAGCCTACTGTTACATCGCAGGAGTTGACTAACGAGGCAACACGATCAGAAAGGATCGTCAAGCCACGAATTTTGCTGAGGCGCACAGAAGGGGATCAGAGAATGGATGAGGGTGCAAAGCAGAGCAATACTGAGGAGAGGGCAGTCGTGTTAGCAAGAGGAGCACTACCTGTTGTAGCGCAACAAAAAATCATCCCCAAAAAGATCAGAGAAAAGGTTGAGGGAGGATCAGCAGGGCATGCAGCAGGAGGGTACAATGCTGCTCCTCACGATGGGGGAGAAAAGTGAGGACCACGGGATGGAAATAATGGCAGAAGATGGCATTCAAGGGAAGTTGAACACACAAGTGGAAGAGGGTCCACTGAAACAAAGGGGCTATTTTAATAGTCCGGGCCCAATTGACCCAGGAGATCCAATGGAAGAGGCACAGGATCTGTATAGAAGAGATTATAGGCTGGACGTTGAGGGCCCATCTTCTCAACAAATGGCTTGCTCGGAGGAAGGGGGCACAGCAGTGCCAGAAATCCAACTGCATTGAGTTTTTTCTGGTGAGTTTTGTTGCTTATTTTCCTTTATTATTTATGGATAAGATACTCTACCGGAATGTTAGAAGAGCGTGTGGAAAAGGGTTATTGAGAAATTTGAAATTGGGTTGGCAAAAAAGAAATTTGAAATTGGTCCTTGATGGGCCAAAGCCCAACCTTATTTTTCTTGCTGAGACAAAGTGCTCTAACGGTTCTAAACTGCCTCCCTTCCGCACCTTTGGTTTTGATGAAATGAGGAGTATACCCAGCGAAGGTCGTTCAGGTGGCATCATTGCAGCGTGGAATTCAGAAAGTATTAGTGTGAGAGTCATTGAGCAGAACAGGCAGTTTTTTCATTGCGAGTATTTGATAAAAGGGGGTCCTAGCTTTACAGTTACGGCTGTCTACGTCATTCCTCACTCTAATTTCATATTAACTTTTTGGGAAAGGTTGGAGGCTCTGTCTAAAACTGTTACCAGGCCCTGGGTAGTATTTGGAGATTTTAATGATGTTAGATGTTCTTATGAACGTGTTGGAGGAGTGAATGGGAATCTATCTCGCATGACCTTCTTCAATGACAAAATGTTGGCTTGTAATTTCTCTGATTTGGGTGCCATTGGTCCGAGATACACATGGAGAGGACCTCAAATGCCTGGATTTAGAAGACTATACGAAAGGCTTGATAGGGCACTTGCTAATTCTCATTTATTAGCAGCCTTACCAAACTGTGTCCTCAAGGTTCTTCCACGTACTCAATTTTCGGATCACAATCCTATTGTTTTATCCTTAGGATTGAGTTATCAAAAGAACTATAGGAAGAGACCTTTTCTTTTTGAGGCAATGTGGCAAACTCACAACACTTTCAATACTTTTCTTAATGAAAACTGGGAAGAGAATGGAGATCTTCATATGAACATGGATAGCTTTAGGAGGGAGCTGCAGGTCTGGAACAAAGAGGTGTTTGGATATGTTGAAAAGAAAAAGGCGACTTTGCTGGCTAGACTTAATGGCATACAAAAGGCTTCTGCTTATCCATACTCTTCATTTCTATGTAACTTGGAGGTTGATTTGCAGAGACAATTAGATGAGGTCCTAAAGCTGGAAGAGATCAAATGGTTCCAAAAGTCACGGGCTGATTGGATAATCCAGGGAGACAGGAATACGAGATATTACCACTTAAAGACTAGTGCTAGAAGGAGAAGGAACAATATTAAGGCTCTGAAGAATGATAATGGTATGTGGATAGAAGAAGAAGTGGCTGTAAAGAAGCTGATTTCTACCTATTTCAAGAAGATTTTTGAAACTGATGAAGGAGGGCATTTTACCCTGGATACTATCTCTAACTTTCCTGTTTCTGAGCAGTTGAAATTAGAGATAAGACAATTAAGTAGGATTCCAAATGAGGAGGAAGTTCGAGATGCAATCTTTGCTATTGGACCTTTTAAATCTCCAGGGCATGATGGTTTTCCCCTATCTTTTTTCAGAAGAATTGGAACACAGTTAGGAAAGCTGTAGGTAATTTTGTGAAGGCGGTATTTGAGGGAGGTGGGGATTTAAAAGAAGCCAATAGGACCTTAATAACCCTTATTCCTAAAAGGGAAAGACCTGAGAAAGTTGAACACTTCAGACCCATCTCCTTGTGCTCAGTTCACTACAAATGCATCTCTAAGATTATTTCAAGAAGACTAAAACCATTAATGAATGAGCTGGTCTCTCCTTTTCAGTCTGGATTTATCCCGGGTCGTCATATTCAAGACAATATCATCATAGGACAAGAAATTCTCCACACTATGAAGAAGTCTCAAGGAAAAAAGGGTTTTATGGCTATGAAGATTGATATGGAAAAGGCTTATGATAGGGTAAATTGGAACTTCATGCAGATGGTTTTGCAGGATCTAGGGATGGAACAAGATTTTATAAATCATTTAATGAGGTGTATGAGCTCTGCCTCTTATAATGTGTTATGGAATGGGGAACGATCTGAACTCATTCTGCCTAAGAGAGGCCTACGCCAAGAGGACCCAATTTCCCCCTTCTTGTTTGTTCTTTACATGGATAGATTGTCTCACATTATTACTAATTCAGTTGAGGCGCAAAAGTGGAAACCAATTAGGCTGGCTAGAGAAGGGCCTTCCATCTCTCACTTAATGTTTGCGGATGATTTATTATTTTTTGGAGAAGCTTCAGAAGCTCAGATCTCTATTATGATGGAATGCCTGGACAAGTTCTGCAAGGCTTCAGGAGCTAAGGTGAATAAGGCAAAGTCATCGATTTACTTCTACAAGAAAGTTACAAGCAGATTGAGAAAACAGATTGAGGAAGCTGCTGGTATGAAGACAACAGTGGAAATTGGGAAATATTTGGGATTTCCTATGACTAGGAAAAGGAAAATAACAGAAAACTTCCAGTTCGTTGTGGATAAGGTCAGAGGAAAACTTTCTGCATGGAAATCCAGTAGTCTCTCTATGGCAGGCAGAATTACTCTTGCAAAATCTGTTCTTGGCTCTTGCTCATTGTACCCAATGTAGGTGGCGAAAATCCCAGGGGCTATTTGCAATTAGATTGAAAGGCTTCAAAGGAATTTCATTTGGGGTTCAGATGGTGGAAAAGGATATCACCCAATTCGCTGGGAAATTGTTACTCAGCCTAGGCATCATGGAGGACTTGGGATAAGGAAAATGAAGTCTATGAATTGCGCTTTTGGGGCCAAGTTGGCATGGAAGCTTCTTATGGGAAAGCAGGGACTTTGGTCAGATGCATTATGTAATAAGTATATGCTTAGGTCTGATCAATCCCTATTTAATGTGCAACAAGGTGATTCAAGTCTTTGGCGGTTTATTTGTGATAAAAAAGATCTGGTTGAAAAGGGTATCAAGTGGTAGATCAAGAATGGAAAAAGTGTGGATTTTTTCAATGATAAATGGCTAATTCCAGGAAGGAGAATCAAGGACATGTGCTCTAGAACCTTGACTGTTGAGGAGGAATCTTCAAAAGTGGAAGAATGGGTCAAGAATGGGGAGTGGGATTTCAGTCGCTTAAAGGATCTGGTGCAACCTGATGTTATTCTTTATTTATCAGCTTCTCTGCCCCCTAATCCTACTGCTGGAGAAGATTTTATGGTGTGGAGTAACACTACTAGCGGCCTCTTCACAGTCAAAAGCGCATATTTTGCTATTGAAAAGTGTGACTCCAATATGCAGAATCCTCTTCATAAACAGATATGGAGATGGAGAGGAATTGAGAGGACTAAAATATTCCTCTGGAAATCCTCTCTTAACAGGTTGCAAACTAATGAGCTGAGGAGTAAATGGTCTGGTGCTTCACCTCTTTGCTCATATTGTCAGAATGCATCAGAGGATGCCATGCATGTTTTGAGAGATTGTATGTATGCTAGAGAATTCTGGGCTAGAGCAGTCCATCCTCGACATCTGTCAAAATTTTTTGCCTTGCCTAGACATCAGTGGTTGACAGAAAACATGAAAAGGAACTTGGGAATAGATATAATTTCCCATTGGGATTTGTTGTAGGGTGTGGCATGTTGGCATCTATGGATTTGGAGGAATAAAGGCATCTTTGAGGAGAACTTTACAAAGCCAGCTGACCCTTTTAATTTCATTCTTGCGAGGTGGAAAAGTTATGTCCAGTGTGGTGATATATTACAAATTACACCTGATTTAAATCAGATTGGAATTCCAAGTTGGTTACCACCGGATGAAGGATGGGTGAAAGTCAATGTAGATGGTGCTGTTTCGCGATCTTCCTTGAGTGCAGGTTGTGGTGGGATTATCAGGAACCATAGAGGTATATAGATTATTGGTTTTGCTAAGGCTCTTGGAAAGTGTGATCCTCATGTTGCTGAAAGATGGGCAATGGACAAGGGAATGCAATTAGCATATGATAATGGCTTTAGGAAGGTGTTGATGGAATCAGATGATAAGAATTTAGTTGAGATGCTTAATTCAGAGAGGCTGGGTAATGATGAAAGTCTTCTGGTGACTGAAATCAAGCAACTCATGTCCAAGGAATGGTCTTTGGTTATTAATTTTGCTCCAAGAGAGCAAAACGTTTTAGCCGACTCATTAGCTAGGGAGGTTATATCCTCCAGTAAGATTTACAGCTAGTGTCCCCTCCATTTGAGGGAGATGTGCTTTGATAACATTTTGGGATCAAATTCCCCTCTAGTGTAATTCCTTTATTTTGAGCTGCGGCTCTCTTCTAGTAACCAAAAAAAATTACTTAAAAGATGAAAAATATAGGATTATAGAGTATAAAACACTGTAAACGAATTAATAGGGATTTGAAAAGATGCACTGAACCAAATTACTTAACGTATAAAAAAAACAGCTTCATTTCACTACCAATTTTGAATTAGGTGAGAAAACGTAAACCAATAAAAGCCTTGTATTTTCATGAACGAATTTCAATTTATACACATTTGATTAAAATCCTTAAATACAATTTATTCCAAGAAATAAGTGGGACAACACTTGAGTTGGGGTGTTCACCGGACAATACAAACTTGTTCTGCATCCCATCCTAAAAAAGGCACGAGACAGCAAGTTTGTTCCATGTCCCATCCTAGGATTGTGATATAATATCCGTTTGAGAATACGGTAGAGAAGTACTTTTACGTAAGTCGAGATAAATATGTGAAAGAGATTATCTCATTTTGTAGAAAAATACTGTTGAACATGCGTTTAGACTCTCTATGATTATTCCCAAACAGGGGCATGATCGGGGGGAACGAGGAGGCCCCATTTATTTTTTTTAGAATTTACATACTTAGATATTTCTTATATTTTGTATTACTGGTAATAAGATATAACAAATATGATAATATTTTCTAATATAACTAATATCTATACAAAAACAAATTAGCTGTATCTTTAATAAAAAATATAGATATTCCAGTAAAAAATAAATATAAAAATAATAGATGTATTAAAGTATAGGATATTTCTAATATTTTGAATTATTTTATCAAATATATAATTGTGTCAAAGCTATTTGTTATATCATTTAAAAAATATATGTTATGTATTTAAAAAATAAATATCCGGAACGTCTTTCCCGACGTATCCTTTCCCAATCATAATTTTACACTTGAGTGCTGGGATATACATAGCATCACAAATCAAGTAACAGGTGTCAGGAGCACTATAAAACGTGGGCCGTTGACTTTGGATCATCCAATTTGGTACCTCTAATTTGGGGTTTCCCATCATTAACATTTCGAAGAGTCTTAACTCCTATCTTTTCTTTATAGACATTTTGGACAAGCTTAGCCACCTGATGGTTGTTGCTTCTTTTAATGGGTTCTACTCTAAATCCCTTATATAAGTAAGCATCACATTCTCTTCCTTCATCTTCATCACCAAGCCACACGGGTCATACAGAAAGGTAAGACTGGTTTCGCCTAAACTTAGAAATGAAGTTTGGGACTATCTTGTTGGTGTTGGTGATGCTGAGCATATGCATGGCTGAGGACAAGAAGGCCTCCGTGAACGGAGGAGGAGGAGGAGCTCTCAAAGTAGGTGACGATGAAGAAAACGGAGATCCACCTTCCAGGAATAATGCTGCAACTATGTCTGCCGATAACCACCACCAAATTCCCAGGCATGACTATGGAGGCAATGGAGGTGGCTAAATCGCCTGTGTGCGCTTCTGTGTATCGTTATTATGTAACTGCCCTGCTTTTATTATTGTTGTCAAAAAGGTTAAGGATAGCAAATAAAAAGACGTGTGTGAGAGAATAAATTGGTGTATGAAGACACATGTATGTGATACTACGTAGTGGTGGTCCTTTTCTTTCTCTACCTTCCTCTTGTGGGAATTTCTTATACTGGCGAGAATGAGTGCCACTCGTCTTAAGTACACAGAAGAAACGCTAAAATTACGAAAACCAGAAGACATGAATAAGATAACCGATCTTTAATATCGCCTATAACAGATTGATCGATACCTCTTCCGAATGATCAAAGCAATAATGACTAAATCATATTCACAGAGTCAGCAGAGAGGGGCAGGAGAAAGAACCAGCCATGGCCTCGACAGAATCAAAGCCATAGCGCTTTAGGCTCTCCCAGACTTCATCGTTAAACAGCCCATCGCTTATGCCTCTCAGGACCAAATTTATCGGTGCATGAACATCTTTCAAAATGCTTAATAGTAAAATCTCAGCATACGTTTTTATTTCCAAGGAAATCGTCTAAAACTCTGTCGTCAAGTACTGGTAAAGTTTAGGGAGAGAGTATAAATTCATACGAGACTTTGTTTTTCATTCAAGTTTATCCTGTTCATAATCAAAGTATTCCTTTCTATCCAATATGCATTTTTATTACAAAACACCAGAGAATATTTTGTCACCGCCACCCATTATAATTGCCAGAGTTGACATACCACGATGTGTTTAATAGTCAGAAACAGAGATTACTTAGCTGCTTTTGGAACATTGAAATTATAGCTCTCGTGAAAATAAGCAGAGCGACTCTCTTAAGCATCCACAGCACGTAGACCCGTAAAGACCATACACAGTGAATGGAGGCAGTTGAAGTGAACATCGTAATTTTTCCTATTAGCAAGTTTCAAGTTTCCACACAAACCTTACACCCCCAACTTGTTTCCCATCCAAATCTAACTTCGAGATCTCATCTAAACCCTAGAGACATAAAAAAGTGGCGTAACCCAAAGGAAGCATGTGGTCACTTCTACGTTGAATCTCTCTCACAAAAGTTTCAACAGTTCCAGTCAGTAATATTTTTATCTATCATCCTTATTTTTCATGCTCTTTTTTTTCTTTCTGCTTTTACTTTGGCATAAAAGCAGACATGAAAGATTTTAACCCACGAAGTCATGGATCATATTCTCACCAAATTGGCGTCTAATCTGGTCCTCCTGCTGTTGCAATTGTTGCTGCTGGTGGTGTTGTATGCCTTCAACCCCATGTCTAAGACCCAACGTTAGAGACACAGACCCAAGCCCTCCAACATCGAGGCCTCCACCACCCCTGTAGGGTACAAAACCCATTAAGGTCCCATCCATGTTTGGCGTAATCTGGCATTCCAATTTAGACCTCTTCTCTTGATTCCATTGCTCTGAACCCCCCATGAAACCCATTCCCTCCGAATTCCCACCTCCTGACGACGAACTCATTCCCAAACACTGGAATTGCTTCTCCTGCATTATTACATCCTCATGTCTACCAAACTTGCCAAGAGGTTCTTCAACTACCATAGTTTGTTGACTGCTTATTTCTGCGGCAGATGTTCCTTCGTTCTGGTTCCCACCAACCATGCCTTTTGTTTCAAGATTATGTATTTCGTCTACCATCGGCTTCCACACACGGACTCGAGCATTTATGAACCAGTTCGATACCTACATGTTCCTCATTTGTATCATTTTTACATTTACAAATGTATGAAGAGACTGTCATCAGAAAGCTAAAAAAGATGAAATACAGCTCATGTTCAGCCTTAATTAAAAAAGGAAAGAACACCAAACACAGATTACGAAGGCCTAAGAAATAAATGTTTGCCTCTTGTTGGCCCTTGGGAATGGACCCATTATTAGAAACAGACGTGGTGTCAAATCCCAAATTAATCAATCAACCAAACAGAAAAAACATACCGACACAAAACAATAATGAAATTAAGAGTAGACCCCACACCTGGTTTCGAGATAGACCTGTTTGTGTAGCCAGCATGTGTTTATCAGTATCCGTAGGGTACCTGGAAAGAAGTCACACAAGTGCGTCATTTTGCTTCTTCCTCGTCTTGAGATAAGAGAGGAAAGAGAGGGAGAGTTTACATACGGGTGAAGGAAATGCTCAAATAACCAAGCTTTAAGAATTGCGACTGCTCGTTCTGGTAACCCTCTCTGGGGCCTCCATACTTGTTGGGGTTCAAGAAACGCAGTTTTGTTCCTCTGGAAGCTTTGGCCCAGATAAGTCAGCCCTGTGTCAAGTTTACTAATTGTACCAGACGTGGATCCTGACAAATCATCCCCCAATTCATCTTTTAAATGCTTAATCTGGTCCAAGATAGCATTTTTCAGGCACCTGAAGTGTTTTGCTACTAACTTGAGAGCCATAGTGATAAAAGGGGTAGCCGAACTAAGACCTGCTACTGACTCAAAAGACGAAACAACCATTTGCATTTGTTGGTGATATTGCCTGTGTTTTCTCGTAACCTATTATAAGTCCAGCACAGCATCAAATTAGAGCAAGTGAAGTAACAATCATACTTGAAAGAAATGAGCCAACAACCTAATCCCAAAACAAATTCAACACCACATAATTCGCAAGCATTACTGGATCATAGCATACCTAAAGTGTGTTGATAGAAAATAATAAATATAATAGCGCCATGTTTATTCATCATTATAATAGTGCTGCTTTCTTTATGGTTAAAGTATAGCAATCATATCGAACCCAATATAGAAAGTTTCAGTACCATATCATGCCAATTTCAACAAGCTGTTTGCAACCAGAATGTCATTCCACCCAATCAAGCTAAGCTCAACAAGCTAGTGTTTTAGACAAACAGATGGAAGAAATTTGATCAAGAATATTATTAGAGGGTGAAAGAGACAGTGACACAGTTGAAAAGTGATGGACTTTCTGCGCCCCAGTTCATACTAGGCACGATTCACTTTTTTTTTCCCGCCTCAATAAAAGGATTCTTCGTAGATGGACTACAGGTTTAGGTATAACGCAGTACAGGCGCAAGAACGCAAACATTTTCCTTCAGAATCTTATCCGAGAGGAAAAATTTCCTTTCCTATGGATAGAAATTTTGTTCCTATAAAATCAGAATAAAAGATCTCAAACATCTATAAATGGAATTCAGAACCCACCGAATGCTATTGTACCAATCAGGTTCGGACTAAGACCTTTAAAGATAAAAGAGACTCCGAGAATACTATCTAAATGGCATCACCTTCATCTGGATGGTACCATGAAATGCGAACCCTTCTCATTTTTTACCCCCGTCTTTCCCATCTGGTAAAAACCGTAATCACGTTTATTACACCTAAAAGTAAATTCTACGAGAGCAATGTGATCCAAAAATTAAGGCAAATTAGCTATTTGATCATACAAAAATGGGCCAGGTTCCTCTCCATCGTTCTAAACCTCAGACTCACCATTGCCCCGTTGCTTAGTCAAGAGGCTGAGATTACAACTGTAGCAGAAATCAACAACTTCGTTCCACTCTTTTATGCCCCTCCTCTCAGTTTTCCTGACTGTCTCCTCTCTGGGTGGGAAAATTATTCATAAAAGAGATTTTCTCCTTTTCAGGGCAAGAGCATTCAACTTTAGAGCAGTTTTCAAAAGATTTTGCAACCTTGGTCATCAGATCTACAACAAAAAACAGCAGATCTTGAAGGCAGAAGACTTTAATTCTAAGTAGACGGCAGCACCTGCCCATCTATTACGTACTGTTTATTCATTTGGTAATAGTAAAAACTCCTTTCCTATTTAGCTGTAAGCTAGATTTGGTAATAGTAAAAACCCTTCCTATTTAGCTGTAAGCTAGTTTCTCTGTTAAGGTAAAAAAAAGTCGTGGGGTTTTTATTGCTTCTATTTCCAGTTCTTGCATTTGGCTTCTACAATGGGTCCTTCATAGATCTCAAAATAATTTGGCACACCACATTAGATTTAATACATTTCATTTTTTAAAATCTAAAAAATGACATAAAATTTAGTTTGGTAATGCAATGAAGAAATAATTACTGATATCTCAAAACATGATTGGTATGCATGAGATAGTGGAATAAGCTTCGAAACATCCCCAAACACATACAAAGGAATCCATCAGCATCATAAAATACAAACATATAATCCGCATCGATGATATACGAATTATCTCTCAGTGGCATAAAAAGAAATTAAAGTCTCCAAAAAGACAGGCGAACCTAATTCCGATCTTTTGGTCTTGTCACTTATCGGCAATCCGAAAACAAATGACAACCTTTTATCTTAGTAAAATAAAATTTCTACAGGTGTCTTAAAAAAAATTATGACACTCCAAAAGAATATGACTGCAAACTTGCTAATCTAACTGAAATTATCACTCAGGTTACTGATTTTTTTCAGACAAACCCTAATTTTTTATCATTATTTTAAATTATTCAGACTATAAGGTTCAGAGTAAGAAATACTCTAAGAACTGGTTACCCAGATCCATTTGATAGTGATATAGCGTGAGGATCCTACAACCAACCTTCATTTTACCGACAGACACCCAATTATCTAATAGCTGCACACGGCAATCTAAACATTTGGCTTTTCTTACAGATAAACAGTACATTTCGGACAGATAACTTTACATATACTAAAATATAAAAATATGAAAACTTCCAAGGAAAACCATCCTGACACTAGTTATAAGCATCCAGTATAAGACAAACGTAAACTCATGAAATATCGTATAAGGGGCAGTAATTAATGACCAACCTCCTCTTGCATGTACAGAAGCTTCGACTTTCTTTGTTGATACACCGATCGAGAAGAACAATCAAAGGTTCCTCTTGTTTCACAATCACCGCTATTTTCCTTGGAATTATACAAAATAGAACACGAAGCAGCACCTGCACTACTAACACTCACTTTTGCACTAATCCCACTTTCAGTTGTTGCATTAATGACAGCGTCAGCTGCTGCAGTAGTAGCACTGGCTTCTCCAGACACCCTCGAGAAATCTGAACCATCAGGTGCTTTAATAGTGTTAGACCGCCACACATTACAGAACTCATCCAACAACTCTTGGGCTGGTTTCAAGAATCTCGAACTCTTTAAAATGGTTGCATATCCAGTGAAAGGCCCGAGCGGCCCTAAATCACTTCGATAACCACTAGTGCTCGAAGCCACTCCCACGACATCTTGGAGTGAATTCCCACAGTCTTTAGCAGTTGAGGAGGAGGGCTTCATAGCAGATTTCGCTGATTTATCACATCGTGATGAGTAAGGTTCATCTGATCCGTGTCCATCACTACATGGTAACCCAGAAAGAGAAGCCTTAGAATGGGTATTTGATGAGAGCGATAAAGATAATCCCTGATTGTTTATGGTATCACTCGAATTAGTGTTCCCGAAATGAAACTGATTTAATTGACTTTGATTTCCCATCCAGATCCCATGCCCAGGATGTTGCATCTGCGAAACTATATGATCAGATCCTTGGGCACTGATAGAAGCATACTTGACGATATCGTGCAGAGTATTCTGAAAAAATGGAGGCGGAGAAGGACGATGCATTTCCCCTAACTGCCTTCCGATGAGTTCGTTGTAGCTAGGCTTCGCCAGGTGTTGGTAAACAGACACATTGTTATGATTATTCAGCTCAGTCGCAAAATTAGAGTGGGGACCATTGGTTTCATCAACCCCGGAACTGCTTCCATAATTAACCATCCAATCATAACCCATGTTATCTCGGGGTTGATTGGCTGAAGACGACAGAGCTGGTTCCGATCCAGATGAATGGGAGAATGAAGTGTAGTGAGACAACATTAGTCTACTAGGTTTGACTTCGCCTCCAGCAGATAAAGTACTCGAAGGTGTTGAAAAACCGGTAATTTCCGACGAATAAAAAGCTGGTTCGTAGAGCATGTTGGAATTTCTAACATTCCTAACTTGCAAAAAATCCGAGTTTAAATCTGGGTGCAGTGACAATTGTTCAATATTAGACGGGAAATCTTGTAAATGCTGGGAACTATTCTGGATTCTCAACTTGTCACGCCGAATCTGTTGTGCTACATGCGATTCTGGCCTTAGACCGCTCATTCCAATCCCACACAAAACAGATGCGACAGAAAACTAATCCTCTACAACCTCAATCTTGATTGCTCGCCTGCAATACATACAGCGCACTTTATATGTTTAAAAGATCAAAGTAATCCCAGAACGCAAGCTGAGAAAAATAGTTTGGCCCAAAACTCCATTACAAACGAACAGGAACGAAGTGAGACAGGAATAAAATAAGCAACCGTCATGAGTAACCAAAACGAACAGCATATACTATGATTTAGAACGAAAATGACACATAACACGGGAAAAATGGACAAAAATGAGCAAATACATATCCTGCTGCGCGTTTGAATGCTTAGAAGCGCGTTAGTTACTGGCAATTGTTCCTTTTCTAGTCACCAGGTTTGGTCCGATACAACAAACAAAAAAAAATCTTTGAAACCCTCTTCCCCACCCCGACCAAAAGATGTCACTGATGCACAAACGCATAGGTCTCGCGTCTACATATTCTCCACCAAACACTGTAATCCCTATTTCTGGGTCTGTTACCTTCCACTTGAGCCACCAAATTAGCACCCTCCATAACCAGAACAAAAGCAAGTTAAAACCTCTCCATCAACGTGAGCCAAAGAGCTCAGCTCTAAACCATACAAAAACCCTAGTTTGATGGCCCTCGAACTGATCTACTGGTTCATACTCCGACTGTAACCTAACAACTCCTTAACTGTACAACTAGCTCGAGCAGTGTACTGTGACTGTCGAAAAAAATCTGAATTTTCCCTTATAACCGTAAAAACCAACGAGAGAGGAGTTGGTGTACGAGTATGCGGCAAAACAAGAAGAGAGACACATGGAACGCTAAAAACGAAACTTCAAGAAGCAGTTGAAGTAGTTTGGGGAGAGTGTATGCAGCAGATATATATAGAAAGAGATGGATGGTGGAGGTGCTTCGTTAACTCTTGTAAGCAGGAAATAGCTAGAAAACAAAAGGTTGAGTTTGATTGCATTTGACAGGTACAGTGGGTTCGTTATTACCTTGGAAAAGAAGTAGCAGTGGCCGGATCGCAAGTTGGGGAGAGAGGCAGTGAAAATTCCGATGAGGATAGGTTCGGGAGTCCACATTCCGGTGAAGCAAATGAGAGGAAGCGAATGGTGAGGAGCGAGAGTGGAAAGGCGCACTGCCCACAACCCCAACAATGATTGCAATATGCGATGATCATCAGTGGTCATTAGCTTTTTAACGTATAAAGCGCTCTTTAACACAAAATTAACGTAAAGTCGCCGTTAATGTGTTTGTTTGGCAACATCGTTGCTAAAACGGTGCACGTAAGTCGAGATAAAATCATCTTAAAATTTGTAAAAACTATCTTGAAATTCATAAAAACCATCTTGAAATCCATAAAACCATCTCGAAATCCACAAAATGCCTCAAAATCTGTAAAATCCATTCTCCGAACAGAGTTCCCAAACAAATACAATAAATTTATATAAGTGGTTGAGGAATGTGACGCTCCCCCTTTAGTCTGGTACTATACCACCCATCCCCCTTCATCCTATACCACGTTGTATTATACTGTCGTCTTCTCCTGTTCATTTTTCCAGACTCGTGGGGTTTTGTTTCGACAGCACGGATACATTGTTTGTGATTTATTAATATTTACACAGTTAAAATTATTAAATTTTTTTTAACTAGTGTAAATTTTGATGCATAGATGAGTGGCCTATCCACCATAGCGAAGGATAGATAGGGCACATGCTGTGATGAGGAGAAAAATAAAAAATCAGTAAAGGTATTTTTTTTTCATATATTTATTGTTGTCGTTGTGTTTGATTTTAGCATATAACCTACTCCATATGGGTGGGGTAGGGCAGGCGGTGCAATTAAAGTCCCACTCTTAGTAATATGTACGGTAATTGACCTCCCAACCTCAGGACGACAAATTGCAACTTGTGAACGGTCAATTTGATGGGGAGTACAGCAGATATTTTAATCTGTTCGTTAATTATCGCTTAACATAAATAAATTTAGATTTTATAAGTAGCTGATATTACCAGTTCAGTAGCATATGGCTTAATTAAAACTCAGAAAAAAAAACCTTTTTCTAACTAGCATGTTAACAATTTAATGGAGTGAAGAGGTAAATGTGAGGAAAATGAAAAGGGGTGACACAGCATGTTTCTATTTCTGTGAAAGAAAGTGAGAAAGTTTAAGGAAAGGCTAATATAAGGATTCATGGTAGATGATAATTTGATATCTCATAATGCCTTACCCTTATTCTAATGTTTAAAAACTCATTTTGATATAACTTCGTATAATCATAATCATGATTGTTAAATCAGATATTCATACGTCACAAACACGCTTAACCTTTCAAAATATTGATTGTCATTCCTTAAAGTTTCGCGGTCATTTCATCTAATTAAAACTGTTATTTCTTGAAGTGTAATTGTTGGTTACTCATCTTCAATTCTTATCACGCCAAGATTCTAAACTCGAACGTCAAACCTGAATTTTCAGAACGCTTCAATTCCAAATTTAATCTTTTTAAACTGCTGGTAGTCAGCGTTCAAGATTTCATTGTTATTTTATGTACTTCAAATTATTATTTAATAGAATGAGATAATAATTGACGTCAAGATCATCCTAAACATCCCATTGTGAAGCTCATGGTACGATGGTTGTTTTTTAATGTAAAAATACATGGATAATAATACAGTCTGGAGAAACTTGGCTCTAAACCATTCTTAAAAACTGCAATGAAAACAAAGCATTTTGAATAATTAACTTGTCGCGATCTTTATATGTCGTTCCCCCAGTAATTCAAGACGCGATGGGAACGTTGGTTTCAGCTTTCAGGAGCTTCAAACGGGGCAGGGAACTGGTTTGATTTCAGTGAAGAGGACAGGATAGCGACGCTTCTTTTTAAAGTGAAAAAATTAAACAAGCAGAGAAAGATAGCAAAAAGAAAAGGAAAAAAGGGGTTTTCACACAAGAGAAATGATGCAAGATGCATGGACGAAGCGTAGAAGGGTTACTAACATTACGTGGTAGAGAATACAAAGGAACGATTAGGAGGAAGAGAATGAAAAGTAAAAGGGGGAAAACAGGAACAGAAAGGTAAAACGAGAGGGAGGGGACTGAAAAAGTTAAGAGAGGGGGCATATGTTGGAGCACGTGGGTGAGTCCAGCTTAGCGCTGATGTTTTTTTTTTTTTTTGAGTGAAAGCTTAGCGCTGTTGTTGATTGAAGGGAGTGACGCCACCGTCACTCACATCGCTCATCGTTCCCAACAATCTTATGCATGTTTAGGAAGACATTTTTTCAAACGGTGCACGTAAACCGAGATAAAACCATCTTGAAATTTGTAAAAACCATCTTGAAATTCATAAAAACCATATTGAAATCCGTAAAACCATCTCAAAATTCTCAAAATGCCTCAAAATCTGCAAAATCCATTTTCCCAATGGAGTTCTCAAACAAGCACCTTTTGTTTCTCATAATTCCCCCTTGCCTGTTACACACATATTCACATACAGTATAGGGCTTGACAACATCGTTATCAAAACGGTACACGTAAATCGAGAAAAAACTATCTTAAAATCTGTAAAGACCACCTCGAAATTCATAAAAACCATCTTGAAATTTATAAAATCATCTTGAAATTCACAAAATACCTCAAAATCTATCAAATCCATTCTTCTAACAGAATTCCCAAACACACACATATTCATATACTGAACGCTTCCTTTGCATTGGCACTCTTATATGTTAAGATGGTATTTCTGGGGAATGTGTAGAGAGAGATGGAGGGAATAGAATAGGGAGGGAGACAGAAATGGACAAATGGAGGGAACAAAATAAAAAAGGGGATCATCGAGATGAGGAATAAAAATGAGGGGGGCCGGAAATTGAGTGTGGGATCAGCTTTTCTCATGTTATCGGTAAATGGAGATATTACCACTGCCATTAACCAAAAGATCTTCTTCCCCCGCT